>JAWWEW010000165.1:59185056-59240405 GCA_035583185.1 Anabacerthia variegaticeps
CCCCGGCGCTTCTCTCCCGTATCCCCCGGCTCTCTCCTCCCGCATCCCCCGGCCCTCTCCACCCGCCCCCGCTCACCAGCTGCCTCCGCAGGAGGAGGATGTTCTCCTCCAGGAACTTCTCCTCCAGGCTGCGCGGTGGCGGCCCCTCTCCCGGCGTGTCCCCCCGGCCGCCCTGCGCCCCGGGGCCCGCTCCTCCCGGCCGCCGCAGCAGGAGGCTCTTCACCAGCAGCTCCTGCCGCTGCCGCAGGTACTCCAGCTCGCCCAGCCCGGCCAGCGTGGCCTCCAGCCGCTCCCGGGTGCGCTGCCGCTCCGCCTCCGCTTCGCCCTTCTCCCTCCAGCGCGCATCGGGCTCCCTCGGTGCCGCTCCCGGAGCCGCTCCCGGAGCCGCTCCCGGTGCCGGCCCCGCCGCCGTCGCGGCGCCCGCGGGGCTCGCCTTCATGTCCGGGGAGCGGCTGACAGCGCTGCCCACGGGGGGCTCGGCGCCGCTCACAGCCCCGATGCTGCCGCCGCCACCGCCACCGCCGGCCGCGAATGGTCCGCGGGGCGCCCGGCTCCCTCCCCGGCTGCCGCCGCCCCGCGCCCGCCCACCGCCCGCCTCCATCCAGCCATCTATCCATCCATCCCTCCTGCCCTCCCTCCTTCCCCGCCCGCCGGTCCACGCCCGCGGTCCTTCTCCTCCTCCTCCTTCTCCTTCTTGTTGCTCGTCTCACCTCCGTGGTCGGCTGGCCGGGGAGGGATGCGGGAAGGTGCGGTGCGCCGGGGGTGCAAGCCGATGAGCTTCCCAAAAACTCCGTCCGTGACCTCTGGAGCCCTGCACGGCGTGGGTACAGGACAGCGGAAAGTCAGGGTGGAATTAGGATTGTAGAATCACAGAATGGTTTGGGTTGGAAGGGACCTTAAAAGCCATCCAGTTCCAACCCCCTGCCACAGGCAGGGACACCCTCCACTAGACCAGGTTGCTCCAAGCCCTGTCCAGCCTGGCCTGGAACACTTCCAGGGATAGGGCAGTCACAGCTTCTCTGGGCAGCTTGTGCCAGGGCCTGCCCACCCTCACCATCAAGAATTTCTTCCTAATATAATGTAAACCTGCCCTCTGTCAGTTTAAAGCCAAATGTTGTATAGACATACTAGTACAAAACAAGGCATAAATGATGCATCTGGGGGAAAAAAATACAGACATGAAGAAGTGAGGCTATAAGGAGAGGGCAGGGAAAAGTGGAAAATAGAGGAGAACATGGCAGTCCTTGCACCAGGGTGCTGAGCACAGCATAGGCACCAGGATCAAAGCACTGGCGATGTGTTGCTTCAAAGCCCATTTGAGTCAAGTAGCCAAAAAAAACCCCATAATGAAGTGAACTTCATAGCAGCACGTAGACTAATTGCAGCAAGGGATCTGCAATCAGGTTTTCAATGGGCATGTGGTGGAAGGAGGCAGGGGGGTGGAATGCAGATGCCGAAGGAAAAAAAAAAAAAAAGACAACACAGAAAAATGCCAGTATCAAAATAGAGCAAAAATTGAGTTGCAGACATGTGCTGAGAGGGGAAAATGGAAGAGGAAGAAACAGCCATTGAAGGAGCCCTTCACAATATGAGGTTTGTTTAGGAAGGTGTGAGCTCATTGTACAGCAGCTCTCACAGGCATTGCGAGCATCATGAAATGCTCCATCCCTCTGTTCCTCAGAAGATTGTGAGTGTTTGTGGTACTGGCAGGTCTCAGGTGAAATTTGTCTCCCCACTCCTGTACTGTTTGCAGCACACAATACACCCTGGTGTAGGTGTTGGTCCTTGTCCTGAGAGCCCAAAGGTGACAAAGACCCTCATTTCACAATCTTCTTAAAACAACATAAAGTGCTTTCAAAAGAGGAGATCCATTTTCTCTTGCAGCTTACAACCATGCCTTGGTCCCTCCCAAATGCTGGCCCAGGTGTAGGTGAGAACACATGCTCAGAGGATGGTTGAAGTTAAAGCCAACCTGGTTTCTTCTCACTTTTGATCTCCTCCTGGAGCTGCTTCACCTCACAACTGTGTCAGCACAGCTGGTCATCTTTTAGTTTGGATTGGGAGTGACTTTTTGAAGGGTCTCTCCAGATCATTCCAGCTGTGATTCGCACCACAGAGGTATTTGAGAGCAAATTAACTGAGCTGATTTGGGGTGAAACAAAAGCAGATGAAAGGAGCACGCCTAAAGCACTCTAACCACCAGAGGATGTTCATTAATGGACATTCAGCCTGCAGGGTGATAATACAACTAGCCCAGAGTAATGCCCTTGAAATCCATGCAGTGTGGATGCAGGTCCTCAGTGCAGCTCTGCTGCTTGGTAAATCCACACCTGCTTTGCTCCCCTGACTCCTGATGTGCCAGCAAAAGCAGGGGGAGTGAGGCAGCACAAGTAATAAGCAGCCAGAGAAGGCAAGGCCACTTCTTTGGGGAGCAACAGATTCAAGAGCCCATGAAATTGGAGCCACAGGGCAAACTAACAAACAGTGAAAGCACAAGGGCTGCCCCAAGGGCAAAGGTTTGCCCGAGGTTGCTAAGCAAAACTGGAAATAAAACCCAAATCCCATACTGGACCACAGTCTCTCTACTCATTTTATGTATCTGGGCCCATAACAGGATCAGAAGTAGATTCAGCTCCTGCCCCACAACCTTTAGGCCACCCTGCTGACCTGAAAATCAGCTCCACAGCTTTCCCTCCTGCCTGGAGTTTGGCTCACAGCACCTCTGAGCACGTTTGTGCTGAAAGCTGCATTGCAATGCAGTTACCTTCCCAAACGGGTACCAGAAGCTCTCCAGACATGGAAACAGAGGCTCCCACATTTTCCTTCACCCTTTTCAGCCAGGTTTTGCATATAGCTCTGTGCTTTGTATGCATTTGTACACAAAGCTTCATGCAATATTTATGCAAAGCTATTTCAGCTCTTTCTGAGCTGTTGTGCACTGTGTAATGTAGGTATTGCTTAAAAAAAATTACAGCTAAATAAAATCCATTTTAATGTTCAGTTTTATCTCTTTTGCCACTTATCACTTGGTAGATTTTAGTCAGATTCCTCCCTCCTGAGTGACCTCTTCCACTCTGAAGAGTATAAGGTGCTGCTTGTCTCCTGGACACCCTGCTGGCATTTCTGTGTTCATCCCTCACAATGCATCAGTTCCAGGAAGGAAAGGGAAACACAAAACCTGCCAGAATGGTCAACTCTCTACATCACATGGAGAGGAGAGCTCAGATTCGACTGAACCAGACTCAACTGTGTGATAGGGTCAGCAAAGAGGAAGGGAAGGAGGATCTGATGCAGAGGCACCCAGGTTTCTCCCCATAGATGAAGGAATAATGTGCCAGAGAAGCAGTGGGAATGAGGAGGCTGGACAGCATGGGAGGAGGAGATGTGTGAGTGAGCAGTCAGCTAGAAATGTCAATTTATGTGAATAACAGAAGGAAAATAAGGTGTGATATAAGACAAAACAAGTGAGGGGAGGGCCAGAGTGGCTATTTGAGAGCCAGGATGCAGCTCAGCAGAGTGTAGGTCAGGGAGGCAAGGGGAGGGAGAGCTTGGAAAGGCAGGGAAGGAAAGCAGTAGAAAGAGCAAAGAGAATGAGCAAAAAATACAGAGCCTTTAATTTATTCAGGGAAGCAACAACATAAAGAGCCCATAAACAGCAAGAGAAAAAGTCCAGCAACAGGGAGTGGAATATGGATGAAAGACAGAGGCACAAGGGGACAATAAGGTGAGAAGATGCAGGAAAGATGCCTTTGGTGGGTATCATCCTTGAATAAAACAGGTATTTTAGGCATAGAAAGAACAATGCTGGTTTCTCCCCTCTTATTCACACCACAGTTGATCACCCAAATGAAAAACCAGTCTGAGATAAGCAGGAGGCCCCAATCCCCATATCAGCTCTGACTGGACAACCTTTGGAGGCCTCTATCTCAGCAAACCAAACATCTCAAAACTCTTAGCAAGGGCTGAGTAATAGGACTCTCACATGAAAAAAAGAAATAACTCTGAGTCCAAAATTGTCTTCCATTTCTCTCCTGGCTTAGGGCAACAGCTGAAGCACTTGCTCTTATACTCCTTTGTGAAGCAGCTATTTCTTCACTGGGGTAATCAGCTGAAATTCTCCACAAACAAATAATCCCAGATTCCCCATCCCAGACTCAAACATAGAAACAGCAAGGAGTGAGGCAGTGAGTTATGTGCAAGGAAGGAGAAGAGCTGATGACTGAGGAGCTCTGTTGCTAGGATGTTGTGAGAGATGCAATTCTGTCTGGTACAGAGGCGGTTATGAAATGGCTCATCTCTTCTGATTGTCCTGGCTCATCTCTCATGGTTATGTTACTAAGTGGTAGAAAGGCTGTGCTCCTTCACATTTCATGTGCAGGGAATGAAGAGAGGGTCTCTGCCCCACTGAGTTTGCAAGACAAGAAAGAGCAAGTGGCTGTCTCTGGTGATATAAAAAGGAGCTCTGAGAAAGTAGTGGCTGGCATGATGGACAGTGAATCCCAAACACTCAGCCAAGGGATAAGAGTTTCTGACCCCCATCTCACCATTCATTTCCTTCCCACTGGGAGCAAACCCCTATATCCCAACCTATACATTTGTCTTCCCCTCTGCCACCCCAGCTGATCATCCAATTCAGTTTAGATTAAATGAGGCCAGCTAACACTTGTTGCTTTTCCAAGGTTAATTTCTGACCTGTCACACCAAAATGAGTGCAGGAAATTGCAAAAATTGAGGAACATGACAATTCCCTGTTTGTAAAATGAAAGCAAGCCCTTTCCTTGCTCCTGGAAACACAGCCTACCAAATGCACAGTGACACGTCCACTTGGGGACTGTGCTTAACACCCACAGCTGTCACTGCACCTTTGACACTTTATTTTAATCTATTCTAATGGTAATTTTCCAAGTATTTCTTAATTGCATTGGATAATATAACAGGGTATAAATCTTATCAGTAAATCAGCCTGCCATCAGCTTGTGTTATCTTATTACCATGGTTACATTATTATTACAAGTGAACCTTGTGCTCATTACTAACCACAAACAATTCCAGCAAACAAGCTAAACTGAAGCAAAATATCCTGGCTGATGTTTCCATTTTTTGTCCAACAAAACTGATTTCTCTGGGTGCTAGGTAACGGCAGCATACCTATGATGCACTTTCAGTTTTCTGCATTTATTTACTTGCATTTGTACAGCACTGGAACATTTCCATGCTGCCAACAAGGCACAGAGGCCAAATTCTTTAAAAGTGGGATGGGATCTTTAACACAAACTCACGATATTTAGATGACAAGCACTGCCCCAGCTTGTCAAAACATTACCACGTTTGTGCTGCTGAGGCAAGAGCTGTGAGTGACAGGACCATTGACAGCTTGATCAGGTCCCTCAAGGGACCAGTTTCCCTTTGCTCTAATCTGCCCTGACTGCAGTCTCCCACCAAAAGGCACAGCCCCACCTTCCCTCACCCCCAGTGCCACTGCCCTTGTGCCAGGTGAAGGGACAGACACTTCCCGTGGGGTCACTGTGATGATCTGACTGCCTCCATGTGATGTAGGGGAGGGGAACCTGTGCTGGATCCAGGGAGGAGAGCAGTGCCATCCCCTCCTCTGCTCCAGACACTTCAGCTGGGCATTTCCTACACTGGGCTGTTCCTCTCCTGCAGGTCATTGTCCCACCAGCTGTACAGGGGCTGTGGCTGGAAAACAGATCTCTATTCTGGTCTTAGTTTAAGAAAAAATAACCCCTTCTTTCCTTTTTTGTTAACCCAGTTATTTCAGTGATCCACTTTGAAGCGTCAGCGGTTGCACTGGCACAACTGAGAAGGCAGAGCTCTGCAGGAATGGAGAGACAAGAGCAGGAAACCCTCCAGCAAGAACCTCCATCCACAGGGAATGTGGAAGGAAGGATGGTCTGTTTGCAAAACAAGCAGTCACCCAGGAGGCCATGGAAGAGGACGCAGACAACAGCTGCTTGTGGGGAAGCGACATTAGAGCTTCTCCAGACATTCCCGTCACACTACAAGCCATGCAATGACATTCATTTCCTTTCTTGCAGCAGCAGCCCATCTGTTGTGTCAGGAAGAGGGCTGGTTTTGAGTCACCCACTGCTGCCTCAGACGCTGTGGAGCTCCCCAAGGCCATGAAAGACCCACTTCTTGCAGAGCCTCTGGAGGGCTGGGGAGCCCCAAACCCAGCGAGGTGTGGCTGTGCTGCTCAGCAGTGCCCACTGCCTGTCAGAGTCACAATGCAAAGCTTGCTTCTAGCCCCTGGATTAGGGAAGAACTGTGATAGAATTGGATGGAGAGGGTAGGAAGATGGAAAAGGCTCAAGGGTGATCTTATCATCCTCTTCAGCTGCCTGAAAAGAGGGTGTAGCCAGGTGGGGGTCAGCCTTTTCTCCCAAGTAACAAGTGACAGGACCAGAGGAAACAGCCTCAAGTTGCGTCAGGGGCGGTTTATTTTGGATATTGGGTAAAATTTATTCACTGAAAGGTGGTCAGGCATTGGGACAGGGTGCCCAGGGCAGGTACCATCCCTGGAAGTGTTCCAAAGATGTGGCACTTGAGGACACGGTTGTTGGTGGGCTTGGTAGTGCTGGGCTTACAGTTGGACTCGATGATCTGAGAGGTCTTTTCCAACCCTGATCATTGTACAATTCTGTGAAAGGCAGGCAAGATCAGCTCCATTTCAGCCTCTGTTTTAAGGATAAGAGAGGGTCTGATAAGGACAACATGGGGAGTTAAACAAACCAGTGTCACTTATGATGTTCACAGCTGACAAGAAGCAGAGCTTAAAGCAACTGCCCTTGTTGTTCACCATAAAGAAAGTTTACCAGCATTTTAGCAAATCACCTAATACATCACACCCTAATGCTGACTGATGGGGGCTGCATTCCCTCCACAGCCTCAGACACTGCTCAGATGAAGTCAGAGCTGGACTATTCCAAGTGACATTTTCTTTCTCACCTTTTTTTTTTTCTTTCTCCCTCATCACCAAATAGATGATGTCAGTTGAGTCCTGCTGTGATTACTTTCAATTCATCCTTACAGTATCATGTCTGATGTTCTTGTAATTTTACTCCTTTTCTTCTCCTGGCCTGGGTTTAATATTTATGTTTTAAAATGCTTAACCTTTGGAGACAGGGACTTCTGCTTAGTTTAATGCCTCCTTGCACCTCTGCTGCCAGTGTCCATTCAGCACATCAGGCTGGGAACAGCCCTCACCAGCATGGACTTTGCAGAAGAATGTCTATTAAACTGTGAAGAATCAGCCACTGGGAGTGAAAGAGCAGAAAAGATGAACTTAAAATACTGCTTGAGATTTAGACAGCCTGGGAAAATTTCCAACAGAAGGAACTGGAATAGCCTGAGGAGAAGAAAGCTTCTTGATCATAAGGTGTTTTTGAAAGGTTAGAAGTCAATATGTGAAAATTGCTAAAGACTTTTTATGCTCTTCAGGTCCCTCATTAATGTAGGTCCCAAGGACAGCCAGCCCAGAAAAACAATTCCATGCAAAGACCCAAGCCCATCCAGACCCTACCCTACCACTGATTGCCTTCCCTTCTCCTCTGCCTCTGCCTTCAGCACTCCATCTGCTCTAGAGAAGCAGGAAAGGGAGTCCCACCATCCCTGTGCTTGGCTACACAGAGATCTCTTCCCCCTGCCGTCACCAACACCCCTGGTGTAGCCTTCAGAGACCCTCTGCTCCCCCAGGAAAACCCATCTGTGTTCCCCTCACAACCCCTCGTGCCCAGCAGCCCCATTCTGGGGCTGAACCATTGCTCTATCTCACCACACATCCATAACAGCCTCAGCTCAGCGTTCAGCCAGGACCACAGTGGTTCACGCTGGAAGTAGAGCCCTTCCCAGAAAAAAGGACTTCACTCACAGTACAATTTGCATTCAAACTGCCTGTGATGAAGGCAGAGGTGGCTGCAGTTGTGCTCTTTAAATGGCCTTGGGACTCCTCAGCTAGAGCCAGACACGTGATGGGAGCCTAGACCTGAGCAGAAATACTCATGGAAAGTCTTTTCAAGCAAATCTGGTGGGAAGCTGAGCAAGATCAAACTGTACCCACAACACATTTTAGTTCATGCAAACCTGACAGCAGCAGCAAGGACTTTATTTTTTTTTTTTCTCCCGAGTAAATTCTGCTCCTACAGCCTTTAAATGAGTTCATTCAGTCTCAGCTGATGCTCACTGGGACAAAGGGCCCTGTACACCAGCTCCACTGCCAGTGAAAAGTGCCCCTTGAAAATGAATCAGAGGCAATCTGATTGGATCTTGTTTGTACCAAACAGCACAATTTATGACCTGTCTTTTAATATTTTTTTTGTATATGGGTAAGCTGAAGTGTGCTGAATAACTCAAACCAAGGTCACAAGGCTCCAGTGGCAGAGGCAGAAGAGATCAGGTGGATTATCCCCTGTCATTTGGGCTCATTCTTGAAAGCAGATGGTGTGTATAAAGGAGGAAGGCTTAAAAAGACCTTGTGGAAGAATGGAAGTATGGAAGTATTGGCCTGCCATTGCTCCTCAGTGCATCACTCTGCTCTCACTATCTCACTTTCCCATTCTTTGCACCTCAGAACTTAATTAAATATTTAAGAACTTAGCCTAAAATATTCAGCTTTCTCTCCACACATTGTCTCCCTGCTGGTTTTCCATCCTCCGAGGGTTAACAGGAGTAAGTCTCTTTACTGTGTAACAACAGGTCAAGGAACCACTGAAAAAAACCCCAGAATAAATCTCTTTGCCTGAAATAATTCCTTTTCCACAGTTCTTGGGAGAACAAACACAGACCTCTTGCTGCTGCTAAAGGCACGTGCCTGGAGGAAGGAGGGTGTCCCTGGCTCCAGGCTTTGCATCAGTGAGTCCCATAAAACTGGGAAGGTCAGGTGTGCCGTCCCGGAGCCCGTGGCACGTAACCAGCAGGATGTGATCCGAACAGAAAGGGCTCTGGGGGGAATTGCTGTCAGTCTCTGAGCCTTAACTTACAGCCTGAGCTGAGAAGCTGAGCAGATTTGAAGAACAACCCTCAAGTCAGCTCCTTTTCCCTTTGAGAAACCTGCACAACTCTTTTCTCCCATTGCAGGGTGGGAGCAGCTCCGGTCCCAGCCATGGAAACATTTATTCCCTCGCTTCCCTCCTTCTGTGCCACTCCATCAGCAGGTCTGCTGGACTCCTGCAAACATCTGCAACAGCTGGACTCGAGGATCTTAAAGGTCTTTTCCAACCTAAAAAATTCTGTGGTTCTGTGAAGGACAGGATTTGAATTCAGGTGCAAACCAACCTGCAAAGGTACCCGAATCTCTGCTGTTTTCATTGTTCCATCCTTTTTTGACTATTGAGCTTCTTATCAATCTTGGCTTAAGAGGAAATAACACTTTTTAATCTTAATGAAAGCTTTGTCCTGGGAGAAAGAATCTTCTATCATTTCAGGCTTCTGCAGATCTGCAAGAGAAAAGAATGGCATTTCAATTTTCAGAAATTATTGGCCCAAAACTTTGATCTGATTCTCACAGCTGAGCTCTTCATTCATGGCACGCTGCATCTTTGTGTTACCATTTGCTGTATTAGTATCAGATGTGCAGACAGGAGCATTTTTTTTTTCCTTTTTTCTTCTTCTTCTTTTTTTTTTTTTTTTTTCAGAAAAATAGCCTGAAACAACAAGGCAGCACTGGGGGATGTTGATTCAAAAAGATGTTGGCATTCCAAATCAAAGCCTCTCTCATATGGCACTGCCAGGACTGACAACATCCAGCCTGCCTGTACTTCCAGAGCTGGGACAGGACACAGGGACACAAGGGCTGGGGCACAGGACACAGAGAGAGCCGGGTCTGGTTTGTCCAGAGAAGGCCACTCCACTCCTGCAATTTCAACTTTGTCTTTCCTTCCAGAAGTAGTTTCTGGTAACCATTTGGGTGCCCCTGCAACAGGCATTGTTGCCCAGAACTGTTCCCACTTTTCAGATTGTTACCTCCCAGTGGCTCTCAGATTCCAACTGTCAGTCTCATGCATAATTTATTTCATTTCAAACCTTTCATCTGTGCATAAGTTTTCCATCTATTCCCGTCCTGGCCTCAGACACTCTTTTACCTATTGAGCAGGAAAAGTTGCTATTTTTCCCACTTCTTTCTGGAGTCTCATTCTTCTCAAACACTGCTTGCCAGTTCCAGCTCTTGTGCCACCAAAACGCTGTTTCAAGGGACGACGTTCACATCCATCCTCTTGCTGAAGACTTTTGGGGACACCTTTTTCCCAGCAGCATCTCTGCTGGCTGAAAACTCACTGCCTGCAGCTACTCTCTGTTCCCTGCTGTTGGAGAGAGATCAGCCAGCTGCTTTCCTGTGATCTCTGCCTCACCCACAGGGAGCCAGCTTAGCTCCTGCTCGCCCTCTCCTCATAACCAAACTGACTTCAAGGCCTCTCACAACAAGGAGAAGCTGGTTACAAGCACCAAAAGAGGACATCAGAAGGCCTGCAGTGTGTCTCTTCAGCTGGGCCAGCAAAACAGCGTCACACCTCAGAGCATCATCAAATCACAGGATGGTTTGGGTTGGAAAGGACCTTAAAAATCATCTAGTTCCAACCCCCCTGCAGTGAGCAGTGACACCTTCCACTAGACCAGGTGATGCTACAATGTTGTTGTGTTTTATTTTTATTTTTATTTTTTAAATTTAAACGATTTGGTTATAACTTCCATTCTATATTAAGCCTTTAGCTTCAGAGGTGCCTTAAAAACAGGCACAGCTCACACAGCAAGTAGATGTTTGATGAAAGGAATCCTATTGTAGTTTTCAAGGTCTGAGCTACAGAGAAGGTTAAACTGAATCATAACAGTCCCTGCTGGGATTGAAGAGGGTCCTAGAGACAAGAAAGCTCCCCCCAGCAGCAATCCTGGTGTTGCCATGCTGCCTTGGGATCACCAGTGGAAACCGCAGGGCATCCAAACTGCTCCATGAGCTGTGCCAGGGTCTGCGTTAAACATCCATGACTCCCTGTGCTCTCTTCATAGGCAAGTGATGACCAGGGACAAGTGATGTAGATGGTTTGGAATAGCAATGAGAGCAGATTCAGAGGAACCAGCCTTGAAAGCAGGAATGCAGAGCTCAGCAGTCAAACATCCAGCAGTATCTGGATGCCACTTCTTTTCCAAATCCTTTCAGATGCAGCCTAAGGGGTTAGTATTGACTTTAAAAGCCCCGGGGCCCTGATTCAACAAAAACAGCTAAGCACTTAATAACATTAAGCACGTGCTCAAGTCTCTTCCTATTCAACAAAGCACTTAAGCACATACTTCACCCCTCTTAGATGGCCCAGACCCAAATCACTGAGTTCTCAGAATTTCTTCAATCTTTAATTTTGGAGGAGGGACAGGAATTTGAACCTGGATCCATGTTTTGCAAAGGGTGCCTATTTGCAAGTAAGTCAGGCTCCAGCTCCAGAACTACACACCCAAGTGCTGGCACGTTCATGTTTTGGATTGGGATCTGAATTTTTCAGCTTGTGCCTCACTCTGATCTATGCTTGTGTTCGCTAAGGACATGGAACTGCAGGCAGGGAGCTGTTAAACCATGTTTTTCTGCAAGGTTTAAGCTGCTGATGCTTTCCCCAGCTCCACCTTGCTGAGGTGAAAAGCTGAGGCACCACAAGTGAGTACAAGTGAGCGGATGCTCAGCCTGGGAGCGCATGGGATTTGCAAAGCTCCTCAAGTTTGCCTGCTCCTCCAAAAATTTAAAGCCTCTGCAGCCCAAATCCCAGAACTGTGTGAAATCCTCAGGTGTGGTTATTTTTAAAATGCTGTATAACATCCACTTAGTGGTTGCAGGGGGAAAGTGCAAAGGGAGTGAGCTCGGCATGCTGTGAGCGCACCGGGGGATGCAGCGGAGTAAAGGGATGACAGCCAAGAGGGAGATCCTCAATCTTCCTCCAAGCTGTTGTTTCAAGCTTTCAGCAGACTGAAGCAAACATCATCATGTTGCCTTGCATACATTTACAAATGTCACTGCTTCCTCCAACACTTTCTTTTCTTCTTTTTCCTCCTCTTTTTTTTTTTTTTAAATGAGTTTTGATTTGTTCAAAACAAGAGCTGAGATCCTCCAGAGCGAAGCAGCAGGCATGAGGAAAAGCAGCAAACAAATAAATCAAAACAAAAACATCTGGGCCACATGGCCAAATCCGAGCCTGCTTCCCATCTCACACCAGTGCCAGTCGCGTCTCAGCGCGTGGAGCATAACTCTTCTCCTCTCTTGCTTTGACAAGGGAGCTCCAGGGCTGCTGGCAGGGCAGAATAAAGCCAGGGAAAAAAAGGCCAGGCTTGTTCCAGGGAGACTGAAAACAAATAGACTGCCAGTTGTCTGGGAGAGCAGGGGAAATGGTGCTTGGATGTCTGAGGAAAGCAGGAGGAGTTGGGAGCCCCTCCATGGGCTTTGCCAGTGGCCTGGAGGGGGAAGAAAATGAACCTGGTTAAAAACAAAAGGCAGAATTCAAATAGCTGCATCATGAGCCTGCCTGTAAGAGCATCACTGGAGAGTTTATTTATTAAATGGTTGCCAGAAGACAAGAGGAGGAAGGAGCATCCAGGGGCTATAAGGGCCCATCAGGAGCTGTCACTTTGAGCAATGAAAGGCCAGGGAACCAGTGCGCCTTTCCTTGCTGGTCAGGGCAGCAGGAACAGCAGGAAAGTCAGAGGAGCTGGAGGGATCTGTTCCCTCAGACCTCCCTCCAGCACTGCTGGGACTCAATAGACATCCAGACCCCTGGGCATCTCTCCTTGCTCTCATCCTTCCCAGGCAGCAAACCCAAAGGGAGTCTGGCACAAAGACTAACAATGAGACCACTAATGAGGAAAGGCAGGAACAGCAACTGGCTGGGGGGCAATACCTGCCTCAAACCTGCCCTGTGAATGTGCTTGGCACTGCACCTGCTTTGAGGGAAAGCATGTGGGCTGGGGACACTGAGCATCCTTCATTCTGGTGGCAGAGGAAGAGTAAATGCCCTGTCTGACCAAGAAGGAAGCAGAGATGGGGAGACCTGCCTGAGCTAAGATACAGAGATGAGAGCAGAGCTGGCACATGTACACGGATCTGACTCGTCACCATCTGGTGCTACTGCCACCAAGTCAGGCTCCTTCACACCCCTGGATGACACAATTACACAGGGATTGCTCCTGGGAAAGAGCAGACTTGGAGGACTGTAATAAAGCAAAAATAAATAAGTAAATTGACATCTCCTCACAGCCCAGCAGTGCTGGGAGAGCCTGTCGTGCTGGGCTGGGCTCAGCCCAGTGCTGTCAGCTGCATGTCTGTGTTTGAGGTGGTGATGCTGAGGTGCACTGGGCCAGCAGATGTTTTCCCAGCTTTGCCAATGGGTGACACCCCTGGTGCAACAAGCTCTCCAAATTACCCTGCTGCATTGCAAGGCACACCAGGCACTGCTGTGGTGAGGCAAGAGCTTTATCTTCCATGGACAGGCCCGTGAGGGCACTAACCACAGCATATTTGGAGCACCACGGTGTTGGGAAGGACTGGGTGGCAAGTGTTGGTACAATAACAAGGGTTTGGCTCCTGGGTGTCAGTCAGTGCCCCAGAGGCCATTCCCTGTCCTCTTTCAGCCTCTTTGAAGCCAGAGAAAGATAAAAGGAACAGGCTCCCCGGGGAAGTGGTCACAGCACCAAGCCTGCCAGAGTTCAAGAAGTGTTTGGACAACAATCTCAGGCACATGGTGGAATTCTTGGGGTTGTCCTGTGCAGGGCCAGGACTCAGTGATCCTTGTGGGTCCCTTCCAAATCAGGACATTCTATGGTTCTGTGAAAAGGTGTGGAGAGGCTGGAGCCAGTCCAAGAGCCACATCCAGACTGCAGGGTGCTCTGGATTGTGCTGGTCTGCTCAGACCTTCCCCACCCCTCCCCAGATCCCAGGTCATTTCCAGGAGGGTGCACAAACCCCCAAAGTGGGTGTAACCCCGGGTTTGCCACAGCAGGGGTTTTGCCAGCACTTCCAGCTTCAGGCACAAAGCCCAGGTGATCCACAGTGGCTTAGCCAAGAAGCAGGGGAAGGTTCCAAAGGCTGTTACCCTCTCTTGCCTTTCCCAACCACCCCCAGCATCTTATCAAGGTCAACTTGTAACTAAAATGACCAAACCCCATCTTTCCTTCTTTTCCCCTAGTGCATACACTGGCTTATTTTCTATCCCACAGCTGCAGAGACCATTGGGAACCTGCAGCCTTCGGAGAGCACGGGATGGCTGCAGGAGCCACCCCAGGAGATTTATTGGGGCAGCCAGGCCTTGGTTTCCCTGGTCACCCTCCGAGGATTTACAGCCCCGTGCATTGAGAATGAACAAAGAGCTGCTGTTCCTCATCAGAGACCTTATGAATCTGTCCGTGGGGAGGAGGCTTCAAACCCAGATAACCTTTGCGAGGAGAAATGGCCATTCCTGGATGTAACACGAGAGATAGGCAGAAGGAAAAGCATCTGCAGTGTTCTGGGAAATCTCAGAAAAGGAAGGTGGGAGTTCGCATTATTTGCAAGGGTGGAGAGGAAAGGTTAGTCGTGGGGCAGCAGGAGGAGGAAAGGAGGTTGGCAGTGGAGTTTGTCCATGTAAATTTGGCTTCTGGGCCGATTTTCTCTTGGATGTGATACAACTAAGAGTTGCTTCTGCGTAGGATTCCAGTTCCTGCTTCTCTGTACAGAGCACAGGGTGCCTTGAGATGTGCACCAGTGGTTTTGAGTGGGCTACACGATTTGACACAGAGCTGTGAGGCACCCACAGGCGGTTTTTGGAGTACAAGGGCTGATAAACTTTCAAAGGGTTCTCTGGAGCCTGTGCACTTTGCCCTTGCATCTGTGCAGGGGCTCTGATCTCCCTGTAACCCAGAGCACAACCAGCAGCACTTCTAACAGACTGTGCTCAGAGCTCTGACCTGCGTGGTTTTCCCTCTCATCTTGCCTTAAACGAGTGGCATGAGACCTGCACTCAGCCAATACTGGATCCTGCTAATGGATCTGACCGTGAATCCCACGCAGCTGGTTACTGTACCCTTTGTGTTGGAGTCACCAGTGAAGGAGGAGGGAGGGTAAACAGTCATTACTATGCAGATCTCAAAGAGAGCTTCCTCCCTGCCTTCAGTTTCTGCTTTGTTTGGTGGCATCTTCACAGGGCAAAGTGGAGGTGTTTTGCCTTAACCTTTAAATTCGCAGGGGAAGTATGAATTTGTTGTGATACTAATTGTCATATGCATTAAAAAACAAGAAAAAAGAGACAACCCCCCCTTCCCTGCTCCCAAACAAACAGTAACATCATTCCTTGGGATTGAAGACTCTGCATCACAGCAAGTGGCTTCCTGGAGCAATATATCCACAAAGGATTAAACTCCCATTCTAATTAGAAGGGAATCTCTGAGACAAGCTTTTCCACAAAGGAAACAAAAAGGCAGCGCTGACACGTCTAATGCATATATTAGCACTAAAGACATGGAAATTAATTGGATTTATTGCTTGTCACAGCTGCAAAAATGCCTCATTTCTAAGTTTATTTTACAGCGAGTGGTGGGAAGAGTGGGATTTAATAGTCATCTCAGTTAAGCTAATGAGCCAAAACTAATGGTCTCTTCTAGTTTGGAGAGGCCCCAGCTCAGTGGAGCACCTGAGCATGTGTGTGGCTCTCACCGTGGTTTCCAAGGGATGCTGGGCATCTGCTGGAGTTTGCTGATGAGCAGGACAAGTACAGATGCTTCTGCTCTGCTAGGGAGAGGAAGCATCTTGGCAATCAAAATCAATGGGATGATCAGCTGGGAGCAACCCGTGTTATCATTTCTGTCCAGAACAGAGGAACTGAGTTTCCAGGGGGAAAAATTAGAAAGTCAGTGACATTCCCCTCCTCCCCCCCCACGTTAGTTTTCTGCTAATTTAACAGAGCCAACCATCTTTCCAAGGGGTCAGATCCATTCCAAAAGGAAGTTGTAGTTACACTGTGTTGGCTCCAGCAGGTACAACACCCAGACGAAGGCAGGAGCCCAGCTGCATCTCAAAACTGGCACCAGTGACCCTGAATCACAGTTCCTGTCATGTTTTCTAGGCTGCATCACTTGAAAGGATGCTAAAAAGCTGCCTAAAGGAGCTTTCAGAGTTCCCTCTTCTCCTGTAGATGAAGAAAACTAGAATGTTTTCGATGGGAAAAATAACTATGTACGTGGCAAAGGCGAGTGTTATTTGCAAAGCACTTATCTCACCCCTCCACGAGGGAATTTGGCGGATTTTGGTAGTTTCCTTCCCAAATTAGATACCAATTTTCTGAGGCAAAGACTGACTGCCTTGGGCAGGAAGGTGTTAGACTAACAACAAAAGGGAAAGGTGCAAAGAGGGAACAAATGGAAACTCATTTAGCATGTAATGAAGGTGCTGAGAACAAAATTAATCAAAGCAAAGAAGGAAGTGGAGAGAAATTCGTTCATCACTTATTCGCCAAAGGAAGGTCCTGGCTAATAAACTGGAATCTCTGTTGTACAGGCAAATATTTGGCCTAGCTGGAAAGATGGAAACCTGGTGGGAGGCTCATTGGAGTGTTAAAATCATGGCTTTTAGGAAGGCTGAAGTGGGGATAAGATGGAGACCTGTTAGAAATGGGATCACGAGCATCCAGGTCACTGGACTCAGTAGTAAATGAATCTGAAAATTGATGGCTCAATCATCTAAAATAGAAAGTACAAACCAGACCAGCCAGTGTCTGCAGTGGAGCACAAAATCAAACCTGCAAGCCATCTGAACATCCCCCTGAGCAGCTGCCAAAGGCAAGGAGGGGGAAAGGGCCAGATTGTCACGAGGAAAACTTCAAATGGAGTGAATTCTGTGGGAAAGCTGCTTCCAGCATGGAGAGTCTCTGTGTTTGTAGGAGATGATGGTGATTATTTGCTATCTCAAAAGAACTCACACAGCCAACAGGGGAGAACTGTGTATCAGACCCTTTCTCTTGGCAGATGGAGGGAATTTGATCACAGCACTGAAAACACACAGTAGCTTAGGTAGGAAGGGATTGCCACGAAAAAACATTTGTTAGGTGCAGATGGAATAAAATCAAACCCAGCCAGACATTGCCTTGCTGCTCTCCCAGCCTGCTCTTACCAACCTGAAAACTATCATGAGCCAAATCAGTTCAGAGAATTTAAATATTAAAAAAAAACAGCCAAACAAAAAACCCCTTGAATGATAACTGATATTGAAGAGCATTTCTCTATACTGACCACAAGCCACAATCTGACAACTGAGAGACTATTCCAGTGGTTGAAACAACATCTCCTTCTTCACCAAGAGGAGAATACAAATACCCTTTATGAAACAAATGGGGAACAGAGAAGCTGAAGGCAGTGAGGACAAATCAAAAGGTAGGCTCTATAGATCATCCATATGGACAACAAAAGGGTAAAAGACAGCCAAGGGAATTAGGGCAATTGCAGCATTTTTATTTTTTTTTTTAAAGTACAGGGAAACTTCTTGTTTTCCATGCAGAAAATACAGCAGTGAAAAAGCACCAGTTTTGGTGTGTGTTCTTCGTGACATCACACGAGGCTGGTGACACCAGCACTAATCATTAGACAGAGGTTAAATGATTTTAAATAAAGGGTACCACCTGCAGCAAGGCAGAACTGCCTGTGCTGGGATTTTGCCTTCAAATTTCCCATTGATGCTTAGTTAACACAAAAAACTCTGGGAATTTCCATGCAGAGGAATGGCCAGAAAGTGTGTTAGGTAAGACTGGGTAACAACAACATGGGTGCAACACCTAAAACACTGGGAGGAGCCTTCCAGTAAATCTCTCCTCATCTCCACTGGGAGTTATGAGCCAGTTGTACCACTGGCAAACAGATCATTCCTGTCCTCCTGAAGAGCAGTGGGGTTGGCCTCCTGGATCCCGGAGATTAAATCTCAGGAGGAGCCCATGCTGTTGTTGCTGGACACTGCCCTTGGATTAGCCAGAAGGACCAGGGTGGGACAGGATCTTGCTGACACTCCCCTACAGCTCCTGGGCTTGGGACTCACTGTGGGATAAAGAGTTTGCCTTTCCAGCTGGACACTCCCAAACCCACTTCATCTGGGTTTGTTAACAGATTGTTCATTGCCAATCCGGTTTAGAAACTCCATATAAATAATCCTCAGCCTCTTCCCTGCTGTTTAGCAGAGCTGCAGCCCTCCAGGGAGCCTCTAAAACATCCTCATAGTTGCCAGAAAGGCAGAGTTAGTCACTGAGCCCTTTTACTGGTGCAGACAGATCCAGAGGGTGGGTGAGCCCAGGGCAGCTCGATGAACACATGGCCAGGATCACTTCCAGGAAGAGGCGTTGCTCTGCTCCCTATCTCCCTGTCTGAGCCCACACCAACCTTCCCATGAGGAGAGGGCAGATGCTCTTCTCAAAAAGAGGCACTGATGCTTCATGGCACCTCTGTGTGATGGTGGCCATCCTACTACTGACCCGCAAAGCTGTCCCCATTTCCACTGCAGCCGGATGGAAATCAGCCCGTGTAAACACATCCCACAGGCCACTGTTGGCTCGGCAGTCAGCAATGGAGCTGCCCCACTCGTGGCACGCGTGGAGAGGCATCACCAGTTGGTATCTTCAGCTTCCAGTGCCTTCAGAAGGAAGGAGAGAGGCACAGGTCTGTGTGTTTGTGTAGCCATGGTGAGACAAGTCTCCAAACAATGTTCAAACACGCCCACCTCCACTTTCCCAGAAAATGCCTGTTTCACCACTACAAAAAACCCTCATTATTGACTATTAATGAAAGCCTTCTCCTGAGAGGAGGGAAGGAACAGGAAAGCTGATGAGCCCAACCCAGCTCACCAGAGCCAGAGACGTGGGGCATGCAGAGCCAAGCAGGGATTGATGCCACGTGAGCAGTAAACAGATGAGACCTCGGCTGGTGAGAGAGAAGTCTAAATCCCACCAGAATATAGTCAGGGCTTGGAAAAAAACCTTCAGGACAAAAATTGAAGAGCAAAGATGAATCCCAAGCTCCAAGAGCATTCCAGATGAACCCCATCATAAAGCAATGTACTTTGAGTCCACCATAGATCCCACCACACTTCTGGGCGCTGCTGGTTGCAGTGTATCAGTCCTTATAACCCTGAAGTGTTATTTAGCAAGGGAACAAGTCCATGGAATAACATACCCCGGCTTCATTACTGTCAGCTCACTCAGAATTATGTGTATTAATGACCAGATTATATCTGTTTATATAATACAAATTACCATAGAGTGACTGCAGGCATTGAAACGCTCCTTGTCTGTTTGACACACATAAATAATGGAGGAGCTCACGCTGCATTTGGTACACATGACTAACCTTTTATCCCTGGCACCCCGGTGCAGGCTGGAGAAATGACTCGGGTTTCAAATTCCTCGCTCCAGCTGTCATTAGCCTTGCAAAGCGGGAGCGAATCAGCAGCTAATTGATGTCCTTGTTGGACATTATTTTATTAGTCAGGCCTGGTGAGCATCAAGTGGAATTTTAATGCCCTTCTATCCTCGGCTCCACGTGGCCCTAAGTGTTAAGGCTTGTAAATAATTAACTGCACTCCAAGAGTTTTAGGAAGGGGCAAATAAGTTATGCTGGGGGTTCGGGCTGCTCCCCCAAACATAGATCCTGCCAGAGATGAGCTGAGCTCTCAGTGGGGTGGAAGGGACGGTCCCAACCTTGGTCCCTCAGCCGTGGTGGTTTACCAGCCAGATCTGGTGTTCACACCCTCCTTGCGTGTGGATTTCTCCAGAGGGAAAAGGGACAAGGAGGAGTTTGCAACCAGCCTCGAGAGAAGGTTCAGCGGAAGGTTCAGTGGACAAAGCTGTGCTCGTTGCTGCGCCGGGAATCCATCATCGCATCGAGCTGTCCCCAACATGTGGTGAGGAATAAAGGATTTTCACAACCTGCTGTGAGCTTCTGGCTCGTCTGAAAACCCACGTGCCGGGTCACGGAGAGGTTGGGGCTTAATGGCTCATTGGTGGGGGCCCTGAGCACCAACCCTGTGCTGGTCCTGAGCCCCTTTCGGCAGCAGGACCCCCCTGGGGGACCCAGGGCAAAGCCAGGTCCTTCTATGAGTGTGGGCAGGAAGGTCTGGCTTTGGCAGGCTGCAGGCAGAGGACGTTGCTTGGAAAATACTGCCCTTCTTGCTTCTACTTTTTGCTTTAAAACTGGCTAAATGAGCACAGAGTTGTAAATCAGAGTAAAAAAAATATTTTGGTATGAAATTTTGGGAATTACTTTTTGAAATTTCAGCAATTTGGTTTTTCTTTAAGATTTTCAACAGCACTGGGAAGTCCATCCTAAAGCCAGACCTCCTGAGCTCCTCCACACCATTCCCTGCTGATCTATTGGGACTTCTCCCCTTCCTTTCCCTCCTCCATCCGTCTCTCCATAACCCCTCCGGGACAGGAATTGCCTCTTCCTGCATGAGTACTCTGCATTTGGTCTCAAACAGAGCCTCTGGGGAGATAGCACGATGCAAAATATAAGTAATTTAAAATAAAACCTTTATCAATCTCACGAGATCCCTTCTCCAGCCCTGCTAAGGTACTGCAAGGGCTTTCCAGGAGCCGAGTGAAAATGAACAGGAAACTTGGGCACACCAGGCTATTCATACATTAGGCAATAATTTTAATGTATATTAACTGCCTGGGTGTTGAAAGAGTCCCAGCATGAGACTGCTTCCCTAATAGGAGACAGGAGTGATAAAAGACAGTAATAGATTGCCTTTCAGATGTGGAATTAAAAGCAGCAACTCATTAGATTTTTTTTTTTTTTCACAGCCTCTAATCGCAAGTAGCTTCTTTTCAAGTCAGATTTCCATTTCCAAGGCTAAGCTCGGCAACACAAACAGAAATTAAAGAGGCTGGGGGGGTCTTATTCTGACCTCTCCAGCACCACAGGAGCAGGGAGTGATGCACTGAGCTCAGCAGTGCTCCCAGCTGGAGCGGGAGCACAGGAGCCAGCCCACCTAGGCAGCCTTCTGAAGAGACCAGCATCAAAAGATCAGGATTTGGCAGCTTTTTTTTTCCTTTAAATGCTAGCTGCAGCCCCTAAATTTCCTTTTTTTTAAGAGATAGCCTGAGAAGATAAAGCTTTTGAATTAGAACAATCAAACAAAAAAAATTAAGTTACTTCAAAGCAGTGGCAGAAATTCTTAAAAACCTGACATTTCCCCTTACTGATCCAGTTTGTCTCCAGCAAGGGATGCTTTCCAGACAGTTTTGGCTGCTGTTTTGAGAAGAAAAGTATAGAAAGCAGGAGAAGAAAGAGCTGGATTTTAGCTGAGCTGAGAAGAACAGTAAATAACATTCATTAGGTTCTCCTGGACAGTTTTAATGACTCAGTGTTTTAAATCGTTCATTCACCATCTTTACAGGCCAAAATATAGTAAGGTTTCAAACTCAAATCCTTTGGCAGGAATTGCACAATCCATAAAACATTTGAAGGGCGAGAGTACAGGGGGAGAGGAAAGGAGGTATAAAATCAGGCTGGGAATGGTGTTCCTGGTCAGATTTCATCTAAATCAGCTGCAAAGGCTGATTTTACTGGTATTGATGGCACTTAAAAATAAAGGAGTCCAGAGCACTTCTGTCTTCCCACTCCCAGAGGCAGGACCAGCACGACCACGTGCACATTTTGGCTGCCAAGCCCGGGTTAACCAGGTTTCACTGCCTGCATTTCGAGTAGCTGAGCTCTTAAACACAGATGGAGACTTGGATCCAGCAGCACAAAAGCTCCATATTTTTCCACTGTGCTGTCCACCTACCCTGGATGGGGAACAAACTCTTCACCAGATGAGGGTTTACACAAGATTCATGCACAAAGCCAGGCCTGGGGTTGAGGGCTAGGATCATGCCACTTTGGGAACAATTCTGCTGTGTCCTCCCAAGTGGGGTGCCAACACTGCTAGTCCTGGGAAGCAGGGGAGCTCAGGCAGCTGGGACTTGTCTGTGCCCTGGGATACTGGGGGAACTGAGAGAAAAACCCCACAGCTTGGACACAGGTCCCCCCAAGGAGCATAGGGATGCTGGGAGTACCTGGGAGCTTTTCTGGAACCAAGGGGCTGGTTTTGGGTGCATCCCTACGGTGTGTAGTCACAGCCACGTCCTGGGAATTCCATCCCCTTGCCCAGCTCACCAGGCTGAGGCTGGCTATGGTGTATTTTCCTGCCCTCAGAATGCTCCAATGCAAGTTAAAGAGAGTATTTTGTGTGGTTTAGCACCTGAATTTGGAGAAACCTGAAGCTATCATCCCCAGGAGCCCTTCTGGCTAATGGGAGGTGGGAGCTCACATGGTGCAGACCTTGCAGCAGCAGCAAGTGGTGACATGGGCCAGGTGACACCAGCTCTGCCACAAGCCAGAGCCCCCCAGACTGAGCCAAAGAGTCAAAACCAACCTGCAGCAATCCCTGGATCCCAGCTATGCCAGCTCAGGGGGCAAAGGGGCAGCAACTGGAGGGAGAGGAACCTGGTGCAGCTGAGCTGGTCTGTTCCCAGAGAAGGGGTTGATCCCACAAACCAAACTGCAGCACCTGGAAGGGAGGGAGCAGGGAGAGAGAAGGATCTGGTCTGTGAAGGATGGGGCACTTGTGGTGGGGCATTAAAGGCAGCATCTCACTGGGACACACACACACACAGGGCAGGGCTCCTTGGGAAAAGCACCCTGTGGAGGAGATTTCAAGGAAAACCTTCAGCATTTTGGGAAATGGAGTGGTGCTGCAGAGGCACCAGCTCATCTGGAGGTGGCTGAAGCTGAGATGACTTGTCATTTTGGTATGAAAGCTCTTGGGATAAGCAAGGTCAGGGACCAAATCTCACCGTCAGTGGTGTAAACCAGGAGTGGACCCAGCGCCACCCATCCCCAGGGACACAGCTCACCCAGAGGGGATGACAAGCAGGGAAGATGCTTTTCTGTCCACGAGTTTGATGAACATGGTGTTGTGGTTTGGAGACATCCAGGAGAGCCCTGCGAGGGGAAGGAAAAGAACATGCAGCATTTCCCGTTTATCAGCCAGAACCACCTCCTCCATCTCCACTGTCAGACAAGGAGTTTGCAGGAAGGCACCGTGGTCTGGGCAGGAAAGGGATTTCATCCCTCTCACCCCACACCATGGCACATCAGGCCGCCCCAATGGTTTCCCTGGATCAGACGTGCTTTGCCCGGATCAGGATTGCAGCCATGTGCGTTTAATTGCAGCGGCATCACAGCCCTGTGGATTATCCAATGCCCTCACTAGCTGAATATCAAACCTGGAGTCAACACCAAAAGCCCACATATCCAGAGCCTCCAGCCACACTCCAGCTTGGCTCTGCTCCCCGGCTCCGTTTCTTGCTCTGGAGACAAAAGGCTCAAGTCCTGTGACTGTTTGCTTCACAGAAATAGGATCAGGACCTAAAAGTAGCCATTAGCCCCCCTCCAAAAAATCCCTGTGGATTAATTTTTGTTGCTAAACACTCTCCCCCTGCTCCCCCTTCCTCCCAGTATCCTGTTGCATGGAGAGCTTGAGCTCAAAAATGCACAGCTGAAAATGAAGCATTCCCCCCGAGAAAACCAGGAAACCAACCCTGTAGTGAGCCCTTCCCCTTGCTGCTCCATGTGCTAAATCCATTGGAGATGAGCAGGGCAGACCGAGAGACCCCAGGACTTCTCACTCTCTCTCTCTTTTATGATTACCCAACCCCATTACAAGTAGGCAATAAAATCCTGCAGCAGCATCAACGAAATTAGATCAATTCCACGGCTACACACCCACTTTAAACCATACCAAATTACTCCTCATCCTAAGGATCCTGGGGAATAGCTCTTTACAGGGAAGAGCACGAGAGGAGAGAGAATGGAATTAAAGATTCATTCAAATTAAAAGGCTCAATTTTAAAAGAGGCAGGGCCAAGCCAGAAGGAGCTGAAAAAAGTATTTTTTAATGAGCTCAGTGGCAGGAGTGTCTTTAATAATAGATCTGATGGGGGGACCCTGTAACCCAGCAGAACATGAGGCATTTCTCTCCACACCACAATAAACAGCACAGGTGTCCCCAAGCACAGGTGTTGGGAAGGCTCCCTCTGAGCCCAAGATTAAATTTTGGTGACCAGAAAAAAAATGTGTCATATGGAAAGGCTTGATGATGCTGAGTCAATAACACAGGGGAGAAAGCACTCTAAAAGAAGGGAAAGATAATAATTATGAAAGAAAATTACTAATTCTATGGTAGGGTTAGACCCCAGTACTCAGCTGTACTCCTGCCTAGTCCAGATTTGAAAACAAGCTCAGCAGGAGAGTCATGGAATCAGAACGGTGTGGTTTGGAAGGGATCTAAAAGACCATCTTCTTCCACCCCCCTGCTATGGACAGGGACACCTTCCACTAGACCAGGATGCTCCAAGCCCCATGCAACCTGACCTGAAACATTTCCAGGGATGGGGCATCCACAGTTTCTCTGGGCAACCTGTGCCAGGGCATTACCACCCTCACCATCAAGAATTTGTTCCTAATATCTAATCTAAACCTGCTTTCCTTGTTTAAGGTAATTTCTCCTGGTCCTGTCACTCCATGCCCTTATCCAAAGTCCTTCTCCAGTTCTCTTGGAGCCTCATTAGGCACTGGAAGGGGCTGTAAGTTCTCCCTGGAGCCTTCTATTCCCCAACTTGAACAGCCCCAGCTGTCTCAGCCTGTCTCCATAAGGGAGGTGCCCCAGCCCTTGGAGCATCTTTGCTCCAGCAGGTCCTTCTGCTTCTTAAAATGGAAATGGTCCTAGAGCTGGACCCAGTGCTCTGAGCTTTTCCTTAGCTGAATTAACCCATCCACATCCATAGCAGAACTTTCCCATTCCAGGACAGAGATGCTGGGCTCCAATATTTTTGCTCTTCAAAAGGTAGTGTCAAAACCCCAGGGCTGCAGGTCAGGGCTCTTCCCAAACCCTGCCCATGCATAAATGGGTTGTCACATTGTTCATTGTGACATGCTTGGGCCAGGATCTGTGTCGGGCTGAGTGGGGAATGTGAATGCTGGGCCTGTGGTGCCACAGAGGAGACCCCACTTCCAGCAGCAGGGAAGTCTCCCAAGGCACCAGAGAAATTAAAAACCTTCAGCCTGACTTTGGAATGCCTTCCAGTTTGGGGTAATGGAGGGAGGAGTTTGAGGTGGGGGTGACATGGGACTGTGCCCTTGGATAGTCTTAGAGAGTCTCAGGGTAGCACCTATATATAGACACACAAATAAATACATCCATACATATGTATATGTGTGACACATTGCAATCAGTCTGTCTGCAGCTGCTGACAGGGGCAGTCCAACCCTTCCCTGAGAGGGAAAAATGAGCCAGACTCTGCTGAGAAAAGGGAGCAGGATACCAAACTGAACTAAGAAGGACAAGGGGAAAAAAAAAGGGAGTGACCTGCAGCTGGAGGTGTTGGGGCACAAATTGCTTTTCTCTCTCTTTTTCTCTTTTTCTCTCTCTTTTTCTCCTGCCTCTCCCCACCTGCCTCTGCCTGGCTGAGCTCTTGGCTGTTCTTGCTGCCAACCTGCAGCCTGTTTGCCCTTCCCCAGTGCCCGGAAACCTCCAGCAGAACCCCTGCATGGCCATGGCAGGAGGGTGATGGGTTTGAAGGTGCTGCTGGCAGCCGGCTGCCCATGAAGCAGCACCCCCAGAGAGGGAGCCACTCATACAAAAAAACCCACAGTTGCAGGTTTTTCTTGAGCCCCAAAGCCCTCTCACTCTTCCCTCCCACAACTGTTCCCATAAATCTCACCTCTGGCTCACAGAGTGCCTGTCTCTCTGCTCTGGCTGCCCCCTCCTCATTCCCTCGCTGGCCCAGGAAGGGAGATGGATGGCAACCAGCCAGGATGCAGCCTGTGCTGTTTTGGGATGCAACATGGACAGGAAATTTGGATGCAATGGAGTGAGAAAAGCCTGGAGAGCTGCAGAACGAGCTGCGGTGATGGAGCTGAAGTTGCCTGTGGTAACTCTAATAAACCTGGGAGCAACTGCTACTACATGCCCTGTCCCCAGCAGGGACTGCCCATGGCAAAGGGCCCCAGCAGAGATGCTGGTGTTGGGAAGCATCCTCTGGGCAGGCCCCAAAGTGCTTCAAAACAGGACCCAGCTTTCTGCATGGGTTAGAAACCAGTGGTTTGGTCATTATTTCTTCTCTCAGGGGCTATTTCCCTGCCTTGCTTTGCTGTGTGGGGTGGGGTGGCTGCTCTCAGAGAGGGACAAGGAGGGGTTTTTAGGAGTGTGAGGGCACTGGAGTGCTCACTCCTGACATGGGGCAGGAAATGGTATCAACCCCCAACCCTGGCTGTCAGCCCAGAGCCCCCTCACCAGGAGTATAAACTAAATTCTTCATTCAAAACTTTTCCTTGCAATGGATGCATTTCCTTTAAACATATTAAAAAAGGATACAAGGGTAGGTAGTGACAGAACAAGGGGTAATGGCTTTAAAGTCATCCTGAATCCCTTGGGATGGTTGGGTCACTGAAGTGTCAGCATCCAACCAGAGCATCAAGCAGCAACTTCCCCTGCTGATGCCTCTATTTCCCAGCATGACCATCCACTGAATCCTTGAGCTGAAAGGGATTTTTGTACTTGTTTAAGACGTTTTTGTCCTCAGCAAGGCACTGCTCAGGGCTCCCCAGTGGGGAATAGTCAAATCCCATGAGCTGGAATAGCATATTCCCATGTGCTGAAATTGCTGCACTCTAAAAAACCACATTTTTAAATGTTTTGCCTGCTGTATGGCAAATGCTCTCAATCCCCACTGGGGACAGGTCCCTTGGAAAGCAATTTCTGATGAGTTTTGATTTTTAATTAGAATGTGGCTGCATAAAAAAGTTATAAAGAGGCCGCTGGGGGTTTTGGTTTGGGGCTTTTTCTTTTTACTTTTTTTCAGCTGTACTGTGAGGAAAAAGGCCTTACTTTAAACCACAAGAAGGAATCAAGAGGGCTCTGGCACTTTCCTGATGAATTCAGGGCAGCTGATCCTGGGGGAATGCCCAAATAGGCAGCTCAGATACATCACTCTTGCCTTCACTCACACAAAAACCCCACCATGCCCTTGCCATGGCCATGCAGGTCCCACCTTTCCTCCCACAAAGGACATGCTGCAGTTTGACACCCACTCAAGGATGGTTTCAAAAGGCTCAGTTTAGCAGCAGATGCAGGAGCAGGATCAGTGGACATGATCACTCACCTCCAGTCACACACCCAGCAGTTCCCCCTCGCTCTTTCCAGCCCATGTTGGCCAAGAGTAAATTAAAGAATCACAAAGTAAAATAGCAGGGACTGTTTGTTCCCATTCTGCAATGGATTTGGAGGGGTTCAGGGACCTCTGTGGTGGGATGACTGCACTGCCACTGATATCAGCCTGATGGAAGACAGACTTTGCCAGGAGGTAACTGCTGGCAAAAGCTCCAGGAGAGCAGCCCAAGTGCATTTTTCCATTGCTGCTCACAGACATGTCACTGGAGGTTCTGCAAAATTTCTCCCAGCATTCTTATTTTCTCTTTTTATAGCCTCATAACCACTTAAAACCACTTCTTTTGGAGGAGCAGGGGTCCTCCAAAGAAGTGAAGGTGATAGTTATAAGAGAAAATTTATAATTCTATGATAGGATGAGACCCCTGGCACTGGGCTGTGATCCTGCCTAGTCCAGATTTGAAAACAAACTCAGCAGGAGAATCAAGGAATAACAGGATGGTTTGGTTGGAAAGGACCTTAAAGATCATCTCATTCCAACCCCCTGTCATAGGCAGGAATGCCACACACTAGACCAGGTTGCTCCAAGCTACGTCCAGCCTGGCATGGGACACTTCCAAGAACATTTCTAGTTGCTCAGCTTCTCTGGACAACCTGTGCCAGGGCCTTCCCACCCTCACAGGGAAGAATTTCCACCTAACACCCCATCTAAACCTGCCCTCTTTCAGCTTAAAGCCATTCCCTTTTGTGAACCAAGCAAAGCTCCTGGATCTCCAGCACAACGGAGGCAGAAATCTTCCCTTGCTGGCTCTCTTTGGAGAAACACACACCATAAATACAATCCGTGCAGCAGCTCACATGCTTAACAAAAGGCAGGCAACAGTTCAGCAGTTTCCCTGCTCCTGAAGGTGGAAAATCTGTTTGGCTACACTCGCCCCCTTCCTGAGTTGTTGGCATGTCCCAAAGAGAGCATGATATTCCCGTGTTTCAGGGGAGCAGCATAATATAACAGACAGACCAAGAAATCAAGGAGCAGCACAAAAGCAGTAAATACCAACCACGTGCTGAGCCAATTAGTGAAACAAGAGAAAACCGATTCAGCCTCGGGTTTTCACTCAGAGGTAGGAATGTCTCTGCTGCAGCCTGGGAAGTTCGCCGGCGTTGGCAGCTCCCTGAATTCACCTCGTGTAAACTCAGCACAAAGATGAAAAATACCTTCCTGCTCCAGGCAAAGCTGCTGAGAAGCTGCAAAGGGGCTGAAAGAGGAGTCTGCAGGCAGATTAATGTGGGCATCGACGGAATAGCCAGAGCAGCCAAAGGAACTCAGCTGGACACATGAGCGGATCGATGGGGAGACGTGAGCAGACCCAGCCCAGGCAGTCAGCGGGAGCTCTGGAAATGATGGGCTGCCTGGGCCAGAGGCAGCACTTAGGGAATGGGGCTGGGATCAAGGCTGATCTGATCTCCTCACTGTGTAGGAAGGAACCCCACACAAAAAAATCAAAGTGCCCAGACCACTGTGGTGCTTGGAAGGCACTTGAATGGCAAAGAGTGGAGAGAGCACCACAATATCCTGCAAAAAGCAGGAACAGAAGGGTTTGTGCCAGTATCTCTCACCCCTGATGGAGGGATGTCTTCCAAGTTGGGATTTTAGTTTGATTCCTGGCACGGGGAAGTCAATGTCTGATGCCCCAAGGAGCAGATCTGTTTTGTCTTTGTTACCCCATAACCAAATAAAATCTGCTCTCTCACAAAAGCTCCTGTATCACTGTCACTGCTTTTTGGCTGCAGGAGCCACAGCTCTCTGAAATGCTCTTTGCAAACAGAAAGCACCAGGAGCAGGCTCTGCTGCTGCGTGAAGCTCCCCTGCTCCAGAAGCTCGTGAGATATCTGCTCCTCCCAGTGGGAGCATGGAGCCCAGAGCGCCAAAAATACAATGCTTCAATCCACACAGACCTTTTGGCACTGCAGCCACTCTTCATCAATAAGGGCAAATATAGTATTGATGACTTCCCCTGCTGAAGAGCAGGCTTTGAAACTTCTGAGGCTGCTGTCCCTACACCCATCAGCCTCAAAACCAGGGATATTTGGGATTTAAAGGAGGCTGTGCTGCCCCAGTGAACAGCAGCCCCAGCACACAGAGGATGGAACAGCCCAAACTGACCTGGGGGGAAGCTGGAACACAAACCCTGAGCCAGAGTGAAGGAAGACTCAGGTTGGTCTGAGCACCCAACGATGGGTGAAGTGCCCAGGGAGCACCAGGGTGGGAGGGCAGAGGTGATGGAGAGCAGCAGTGAAATGGGCTGAGCTGGGCCCCTCACCATGGCCTTGCAAGAGCCTGCATTTATCACTGCACAGGTATCCAGGCTGGCAGGGAATGGTGGCACAGCACTGGCATCAGCACTGCCAAGCTCAGCACTAACCCATGTCCCCAAGTGCCAAATCTACACATCTTTTAAATCCCTCCAGGGCTGGTGACTCCACCACTGCCATGGGCAGCCTGTGCCAGGGCTGGACAACCCATTCCATGAAGAAATTTCCCCTAATATCTAATCTAAACCTCCCCTGGTGCAAACTGAGGTTTTTTCCTCTGGTCCTGTCACTCCTTTCAGGCAGTTGTAAAGGGGTGAGTTGCTCCATCCTCTGACACAGCACAAACCCAGGGATTTCCACTCATTCCCCTTTACCTCTGTGATGCCTGAAGGATGCAGAGAAGGACCAGATGATACCAGCAGGAAGATGGGAGCAGGAGGTCCTTTTGCAAGAAAGCTGTTAAGTAATAAACCAAAGACAGATTAAAAACTGTCTATTTCTTATTGAAAGCCCCAAATTCCTCATTTCTGCATGCACTCATTGCCCAGAGCCAGAGCATGTAGTACATCCACACATCCCAGCACTGAGGGCTGAAATCCTACACCCAGTGGTTTGTCTGAGGGAGGAAGAGTTATCAGATTAAAGATCAGCAAGATTTAAGAACTGGTAGAGGATTTATCACAGTGGTTTTTGCACTCATCTGCTTTATGTACTCAACCGGGATTTACTCCAAGTTATCGCTGTTTGGGGTCTGAGGAGGAAATGTGTGGAGTCCTTCTATGTTTCTCATTCACTGAGATATCTGAGCCTGTGCCTAAATTTACCCAAGAGAAAGGGCTCCTTGAAGCTGGTACAAGTATTCATAGGCTTAAATGTAGGCATGTGTTTTAAATATCTTGTGAAATTGAGGCTTGGGCACAGTAACCCAAAATACTTTCACATTTCTAAGCTTGTCCCCAGCCCTGCTCCTTTCAGAGCTTCTTTCACGTCACTCAAAACTCTGCATGCTTAAATTTCCTATTTTGTGTTGTGGATACTGTGCCAGTTCTATTAGTGGCAGCAGCCACTCAAACACTCCAAGTACTCCCAGGGATAAAGGCATGGAAAAACAGCATTTGATCAGGTGCTGGGGCTGGGTAAGAAATTTATGTATTACCCTTACTCTAACCCCAAACTATCCAATTTCCAAGCACTGTTTTCTTCAGATCAAAGAATTATGAGACCCACAAGGATCACCAAGTCCAACTCCTGCCCCTGCATAAGACACTCCAACGTTTCCACCATGTGCCTGATAGCCTTATTCAAATGCTCCTTGAACTCAGTCAGGCATGAGGCCATGACCACTTCCCTGGGGACCCTGTGAATGAAACCACTCTCTGAATGGAAAACTTTATCCTCATATCCAAATCCAAACCTTTTCCTAACATCAAAAACCCTTTATCCTAATATCCATATATTTCATTTGCCGTGCAAAAGTTAGGTATCACTGTTAAATTCCCATTATGTCAAACACCTTTTGAAAGAAAAACAACCCCAAAACAGTCTTCTCCCTAACAAAGACACCTAGCAAGATACAGAAATAGCTGTAAAAACAACAGCCTGTCCTCCATCCATCTAATTCTGTGCCACGTTTCCGGTGGTGGCTGCAGAGCAGCAAAAATCCAATCTGTGACAACTGCCTCCCATTTGCTGAAAGCCATCTGAATTCCCAGCTGATTTCTTCATGTGAGAACTGTCCTTCTGAGCCACCTCATAGCTCACAAAGCAGAGAGGAATGGGGAAGGAGCATTTTAAAGGCTTCAGGAGAGGACTGTGTGCCCCGCCTGGAAACCCCGATCAGTTCTGCTTCTGTTTAAGGGCAGCATTCCCAGGCTGCATTTCCAAGAAGTTTTTGGTTTTACAGCTGTCACGACAGTAATTTTCTCAGCTTTGCGAGGTTCCCTCACATCCTGTTTGAACTGGCTTATCTCTGTTTAGAAGGGATGTTCCTACACGGCGTTTTTCAGGAACAGATGTTCCAGCTGATCCCGCGTTGCAGCGTTCAATGTATTTCACGGCCCCATTTTGAAACAATTAGCCTGTCACTGCTGAAAGAAACCTAATGGCTGGCTACTTGTTTGCTTTAGAAATAAAAAAAAAAAAAAGAAAAGAAAGAAAGAAATCAGGAATAACCTATGATTTATGCTTTTTCTAAATATGCCAAGATGCTCTAAATTTACAGTTCATTAAAATGGCAGCCTGTCCTGCTTCAGCTGCTGGTCCCGAGATTTGTTATCTGGAGAAACAAGTCTCTGGGCAAGGCAGCTGCCAAAGAGCTCCCCCAGTCCCACAAGTGACAAAACAAACAAAAAAATAAAGTAAAAAGAAAGTAAGGAGAATCTTTATTTACACAAATTAAAAGCTAACAGATTAGTGAGGAGTGTTCAGAGCAGTGGCATCTGTAGCTTTTGGACAACAGGCTGCTGTCAACCCACACAATTTACTGTGGAATACAAGGCAGCCTAATTAATAAGTCCTTAATGGAATCATAGAATCCTAGAATGGTTTGGGTTGGAAGGAACCTTAAAGCTCATCTAGTTGCAACACCTGGACACCTTCCACTAGCCCATGTTGCTCCAAGCTCCATCCAACCGGGTCTTGGACACTTCCAGGGATGGGGCAGCCACAGCTTCTCCGGGCAGATGCTCTGGAGAAGATTGCAAACACCCAACAGAGCACCACACACCCAAGCTTGTGGTTCCAGCTGTCTGCAGACAAGGCTCGGGCACCATCCAGGCACAGATCCAGTGAATCACGAGATGCATTAATTGGCTTTGGTGCCATAAAAGCCAAAGGAGCCATATGTAGGTTTGTACCACTGAAGAATTTGATCCCCAACATTAAGCAGCATAATATCCACAAAAAAAGGGACTTGCAGGCCACTGTAATAAAATTATCTCCCTTTGATCTCAGCGAGATTGCTCCAGCCTATTTCCACTCAGAGAAAGTGATCTCATGGTCATACAGACCCAGACCAAAAGGAGTGAGCACCCAGCACAGAGCCCATATGCCACCAACACACATCCCCTACTCATCTCTCCCTGCTTTGTACCTTCCCTGGTGTGATTTGTAACCTTGTGTACCTTTGTAACCTGCTCCTTGTCATCTCTCTTCTTCCTTTGAGCAACCTGGTCTAGTGGAAGGTGTCCCTGCCCATGGCAGGGGGGTTGGAATGAGATGGTCTTTAAGATCCCTTCCAACCCAACCCATTCTGTGATTCCCTCTATCTCCCCTTCCCTTCAGAGTGCACACACAGAGGGATGAGGGTGGATGAGCCAAGCCCGAGCTGGCAGCCCCAGGGCTGACATTTCCTGGCCAGCACAGGGTGCAGTAACAAGGAAAACGGCAACAACCAAGTTTCCAGCATGGAGCAGCTGCCAGGCCACGTGTCCCTGCTGACACACAGCCTGGCACGGACAGGCCCAGTCTGCCAGGCCCAGGCTGAGCAGGAACAGCATCTCCAGGAGCAGGCTGAGAGCCCAGGCAGGAAGAGCATCTCCGGTGACAGCTCAGTAGTGGCAGACGGAGAGAGGAGACGAGCTGAGGGTCAGGAGAGGGCTTGCGACAACCACGAGCTTCAATTCACTGAGAGCAGCAGAGCCTGCCTGATATAAAGCTCCTTCTCATGTCAGCTGACACTCAAGGCAACTGCATTTTTGACCATCAAAGCAAAACCAAAAAGCTTTTGCTCTCTGCCATTGCTCACAGACTTTGGCTGGGAGGCCATCCTGCCACTCCCAATTTTAGGGAGAGAGATTCTTCCTTAAGCTCCTGGAAGGACCACACAGCACTGATGTGCCAGAGCCATTCCCGGATATTATACATGTGTATCAGCTACCAAACTCATTTCATAAGTCTATTTCAGTCTCAAGCAAGTAGTAGCTGAACTGAAGGGCAGGAGTGGAGCAGTGAAATGCCTGCAGGGACCACTCTGGGCCACTGATAATTCCAAACACACCTTTAGCATTCCACACTCCTCAAAGAAAGGTTGGAAGATGAGGTGTGCTCACTCAGAGGGTCTCAGGCCAGTGTTGCTTTTGGAAAATGACTCTTGGGGTGGTGAGTTCATCTGTCCCACCCCTGATCGATGCCACCCAGGTACACTACAGGGAAAGACCTGCCTTACCCCAAAGGAGGAGTCTCCAAGAGCAGAGGTGCCTCACATCCTAGAGAGCCTGTTCCAAAAGCCATAAGGAGGTGCAGAGGGATAGCAGAGATGTGGACACTTCCACTGCCCAGCAAACTGAATCCCACCCTCAGCAGAGACACAGCAGTAAGACCCCTGTGACCTTTTACATACACAGAAATAGTTGTTTTGAACCAGAAAGGCAAAGCATGGATCCAGCACTTATTCCCCCTGGCATATTCCTACGAGGTTCATTATTGATTAAAGCAGTTTTGGCTCCCACTCCCCCGCTCCAGACTGGCCTTTCTGCCTCTGGGTTCTTGCACATCCCCAGGGGTGCAGCAGGCAGGGGCTGAGTCACCAGGGTTGTAATTCCTGGCCATGTACTTCCAACTATGGCGAGGCACTGGCAGAGCCCAGCGCACTAATTCGCCTCCATGTAAACATGATTATTTTAAATGAACTCCAGACGAGCTTTAACTGTAAAAACATCTCCAGTTTTTGCAGCATTTTTAAGTGTTCAGCTCCGAGTTGTTTTCGTTACGGCAAGAACTTACTCTTTGTAAGCTGAAGAAAGGGTATTTTCAGAATTAATGATGGCAAGCACCCCCCCCCCCCCCAGCTATAACGTGAAAGTCACAAGTCTGAAAGTTAAGCTGCAGTGGGATTTCACGGTGAGGATTTTCCCTTTCTGAGCTGGCCATTCCTTTCCTCACAAACAGGAATGCTTTTCTGCTTTCAGAGCCAAGCTGAAGAGAAGTGAAAACAGTAAGAGGTATTCACTTGGCTGTGTTTCTCTGAGTGTTTCTGCTGAAGGGATCCCATTGCAGCTCGCGAGGAGAAGTGGCAGAAGAACACTGTGTGTACATCGGGAGGGCTGTACTTTCTCTGAACAGACACGCTTCCAGGAGGCGGCAGATTAAAGAACTGCTGGTACTTCAGACAGAGAAAAATAACATCTTGCCAGTTGTGTTTATTTGTAGGGCCCCGTGATTTATGCCTTCCCATTTGTAGAGGGGTTGAGAGAGATGGATCACGTGGGCTCTGTTTGGATAATCCCTGAGGAAATTCGGAGTACATCAAGCGGGGAGAGATAGGGTTTGTTCTCGCAGATGAGAGAGGCTGGGAAGTGGCAGGGAGATGTGAGATTTCCTCCAGATTCTGGAATGAAGTTCAAGGCTCTGATTTTCTGAGAAGATTGAGTGTGGGTTGTGAGAATGAAGCAATTAAGATAACAACACAAAGAGTTCAGGTAGGCAGGGATGAACAGTCCTTTGCTGTTATTTACTGGCCCAGTGCAGAGAAAAACAAGAAGAGTTACTGCCTCAAGGATCTTTACTTGTCAAACAGTACAAGGAAAAGATGCAAAACTGTTGCTACAAGCATGAAAGGGGAATCTGTCACCCTCTGACTCACACTCCTGCTCTTTGTTTTCCTCAAGGATGCCTCTTTCCTGTGTGTTCCCCCCTCATCCCCCTGCACCCTCCTGGATTTAGCAGGGCTTACTGAAACCAGCCACCATCGTCCCTATAAAGGTCTGTAAGAACCTAAACAGAACCCTTGGAATTCCCAGCCCTGAAAAATGCCCTTGTGACAATTAGAGAAGGCAAACATGTGACTACTTTTAAAAGGAGAACATTTATTGTACAGATGACTTTAGCTAATTGATCTGGGGCAAAAAAAAACCAGCAAAAGATCAGGCTGGATGGGGCTGGGAGCGACCTGGTCTAGTGGAAGGTGTCCCTGCCCATGGCAAGGGGTTTAGAACTGAATGGCCTTTAAGGTCCCTTCCAATCCAAATCATTCTATGATTCTGTGATTCAAAATAAAATCAGCTGTTCAGAGATGCAACAACACAGCAGCCCCAGCACAGAAGAGGAAATCCTCCTCAGTCTCGAGCTGCAAAGCCGAAGGGCCACAGGAATCCCTGATTCTCCAGCACCTGGCACTGTCCTGCCTGGAAAGCTGCTTGAAACACTTGGTATTAACAGACCTAAGTGCTCTTTCAGCAGATGCTGGGTTTCACAGCGAGCACCACGTTTGATCCGTGGCTCGGTGCCTGCTGCTCTGCCACAGGTGCTGATTAAGGGAACGCAGCGGGGAAGGAGCCGCGACTCTGCAGCACGGAAAGGGAAGATGGTATTTAAGTGACAGGATGAGGAATGCCCTTCTCCAAGGGCACATCACGCAGGAAGAGCACCATTTCCAAGACTGTCAGAGTGAAAAGAAGGGAGTGAAAAAAAATGACAGGATGCCACTCAGCCAGCAAAATCCTCTGTCACTGCAAGAGGCATCTCCCAAAACCTATTAAAAATAAGCTCTGAAGTCCTCGTTTCAGTGGCAAGATTTTTTTCCATGGTGATCAAACAGTCGGCTGTCCAGGTGATAACAGGCTGCAGGGGAAGTACAACTGTACCTATCTAAAGGAACAGGCAGCAACCAGGGGAGACCTTTTCATCTGGCAGTGAGAAATTGGAGTGCTGAGATGGCAGGGCAGGGAGTGACCCCACTGTGTCCCTGCACGGGGGGGCTCTGCCCACAGCCAGTTCCAGGCAATATGAAGTGTGAGAAACCCTCATTTGCAGGGCTGGGCACCCCTGCCAGGAAAAGGCAGAGCTGAGAGAGTGGTCTGAAGAGTCCAAGCTGCTGCCTTGCCTGCCCAGGGCAGGCAGGATGAAGACCCTGCTGGGAGTTCATTGTCTTCCTTCCAAACCTCCCTCCCAGCAGCTGGTCAGGCTTCCAGCTCACTGGCAAAGTGGACGACAACAGTGGGATTGCTACATCCTAATTGGTTTTAGTTTTTTGGGGTTTAGTAAAGTTCTTTGCTCAGCAGCTGCTCATCTCTTCAGATGAGTGATTTTTGCATCTCTTTTCTTCCCAGCTATTTTCCTGGGAACTGCCCCAGACCTGCAATAGCAACTACACAGGCAAGAACCCCACTGGCTTTTAGTTCAAGGAATTTCAGGGGCTTCACATGCCCCTTCAAGGTCCTCACCAACTTCAGTGCAGATCCATCAGCCTGGGAGACCTACGGGCCTTTGGGATGAAGTCTGATCAGAACAATGATGATTCTCTGCCCCAAGTTCTACAGAGGGGGTGAAAAAGCACCTCTTCCAAAAATGGCCCTTTCTTGGACTGGAAATATTGGGGAATGACCTCCTCCAAGACCAAGGCAACTCACAGACCTCTGATCCCACTTCTGATTTGACTTCTCTCTCACTTTCTGGTTTTTAACAAAATATGAAGTGATGTATAAGAAAGAAAATAAACCGACAACTAAAAGAGTCCTCTTTCTGTGTTCACCTCTCAAGGCAGAGAATGGGAGCAAACAACAAAACCAGGCTCCACATTCTACCCAAGATCTAAGCTGTAGACATGGACACAGGACTGTGGGTTTGTGTAGCTGCCATCACAGGAGTAGGGCCCAGGCCTTATCCTGGCCCCTGCTCAGCTGGCCACAACACCACAGAGAGACTTCCATAATTTTATTGGAGATTTCTGGAAAAACCTTCTGTTGCAGTTCCCTCACCTGGCTCAAGGACACCACAACAGAGAGATTTGGGTAAGTGACCTGGCCAGCAAAGGAGCAAAATCCCATCCAAGTCCTGGAAGCTTGGGGAGGCATCAACACACAACCCTAATAATGAATATTTTGAGATAACTTATAACAGACACGATTCTAAATCAGGAGTGCAGCAGAAAAAGGGGAATGAAAAAGAGATCTCCATAGGAACAATCCTACCAAGCAGCAAGTATCTCAGTGTTTATACAGTAGCTTCCAGTTCCACACACAAAATACCACTGGACACCTATACAAGGGATGAACTTCCCATGTTGTCCCAATCCTGTAGGATGCAATCCTGCCTTCAGTGCTCGTGCTGAGTGTTAACAGGGAGCTGTTAAAGAGCTGCAGGGTTCCAGCTCAGCTCTTCAGTGGCTACACTGCAGAGCAGGATCCAGCAGAATTTTTGCACAAGTGTCATTTTACACATCTAAGGGCTCAATCCACCGGGAGGAGGTTGGCACACACATCTCTGCTCCGTCAGGACAGAAACCTTATCCTGCAGCGATTTGTAAAGCACCTGGGAAGGCCAGCACATGTTTTTAGCAGCTAATTTTGACAAACCTCCATCTCTGAGCTATGAAGAGGAGTAACAAAAAACTCACTTTATCCTATTTCCCACAATTCAGATAAGATGAAGTGTGCACATGAAATTTTCCGCTTCCTATGCTGAAAACCAAGATAAGCTGAGCAGAGAAGGGTGACACCAGCAACACACAAACTCCAGCTTGTGGCTGGAGTCCTCTCCCAGAGCCAGGGCTGGCCTGGGAGCTGGGATCTCCACCTGTGCCAGGAAGCTCATGATGTCCCTCTAGATCCACCCATTCTCTTTATCGCTGCCACCCTCATTGCACAGCAGCTCTTTCATTCTCAGAAAGGAGAGAGAGGAGTGAAAGAAGCCCTGGATTTTTTGAGCACCTCACTTCCAAACTGCCAGATTTTCCTAATCAAAGTCAGAAAAAATTCTCTGTAAATATAGGAGCTTCTGGCGTATCAGTTCTGTGCCTTCCTCTATTGCTAGTGCCATCCCTGAACAAACACACTTGTTCCAGTGCCTTCCCAGTGTAAGCCACGAGCAAACTGCACCAGGCATTCAGTTAAACCAAAAAATAAAGCCAGGGTTTTGGTTTCCATGCTATGATCCTGAAATCCAGTAACACCCTCCCCACCACCTCTCTGCTGCTGAGATTTAACTGAAAAATAGAGCTGTACAAAGGTGGGTTTTTTTAATACTTTTCCTGGATGGAATTCTATTTGATGCTGCTAAGCTTTGATGACATACCCCAATGACTTGCTTGGAAGAAATCCATTTAGCAAGCTTGCAAATCACGCTGTTTCAGTTCTGTGAGTGCCCATGAGAAATGTGCATTTTCAATCATAAAAGCTGTAGAAACAAAATGGAACTTGGAGATGCAGACAGACAAATTCCTTATCAAGGCTTGGCTGTGCTCACAGAACATGTGCTTACCATTTCCAACTCCGGAAAACTACTTACAGGAATCTGAAATACAAGACTGAATCCAAAAGCAAGAATTAGATACATTTCTAGAAGATACTGTTTTATTCTTTTTCCCCATTTCAAAGTTAAAATGGAGACTCAGATAAAAACTAAAGTAACCCTCCCGTCTCCCCCAGCTTTTCCTAGGGATATAAATACTTGTAATATGATCCATGCACAGAGTGCCAGATTTACAGAGGTCCCCTTATGTTTATATGGCAGGATACTTTGTTTTGGGGAAGCCTAGAGGAAGGAAAAGCGAACAGTTTGCACTTTCTTCATCTCTCCAAAAACGCTCTTTGAATGGGACCAGTGGAGGTTGCAGCGGGGATGGAGGATTAGCAGATCCCACTGCCACAGGGTAATCCCCACCAGCAGCAGATCTTTGAAGCCCAGTGCCAGGAACCCAGAAGCTTCCAAAAAGATCAGTCATGACAAGCTGGGAGAGAACACGACCCTACGGGGGATTTTCAAAACTGACTGAAAATGGTATCCACCAGGCATTTGCTGGCATGGTTTCCTCAAAACACAACTCATTTCTTCAGGATTCAGTCAATGACACCACCTTTGATTGAATGCAAAAGAGAATTAGAGCAATATGTGAGATGCTCAGCACTGCAGACAGGAAAGCCCACCATGGTTATTTTCCTGCAATGATGAGCCAGTGGCCTCTCCTGAGCACTCTCCTTGTCTGTGTATCCATCTGCTGACCCCATGCCATGCCATGCCATGCCATGCCATGTCGTGCCATCCCTCGTTTGTCAGCTCTCTGCACGTTCTTGATCCAATTAATGCACTTTGTTTAGCAAAGCACAGTCCTGATCCAGGCTCACAGCCCTGGGCACAGCTCAACTGCTACTTACCCTGCAACAAAAGGGACCTAAATTATACATCAGCACCCTAAAACACCCAACAGACTGACAGAGCCCTTGGAATATTGCTTCACAAAGGTCTTCTCTTGCAGGAAAGCTGGTTTAAGAAGCTCTTTCCCTCCCCACTGCAGTTCCTTATCCTCTCACTTGTTCTACTGCAATCACTTGCAGCAACCTGCTGCAGGGTAAAAGGACATCTCCATCAACCCCAAAAGGCTGCTGTTTATATAAAGCATTGATTAGGTCAATAACCTGATTTATAGAGCAATTCCACAGAAAGCAGCAATCAGCACAACTGTGCAGATCCTTGTCACAGCACAAGGACGTTGAGAAGCAGCTTTACCTTTGGAGATAATGCTTGTGGCATCATATGCTGAAATTCAGCTCCCAGTGATGCCTCTTCACAGACTGGGTATTAGGAAGAAATCCTTCCCTGTGAGGGTGGGCAGGCCCTGGCAGAGGTTGCCCAGAGAAGCTGTGGATGCCCCATCCCTGGAAGTGTCCGAGGCCAAGCTGGACAGGGCTTGGAGCAACCTGGGCTAGTGGGAGGTGTCCCTGCCCATGGCGGGGGGGTTGGAACTTGATGATATTTAAAGTCCCTTCCAACCCAGGACATTCTGTGATTCCATGATCCTCATTTGTACATTTTTTAAAGTGATGTTGCATTTTGCACAAAGCCTGACACTCTTTCACCCTCCCAAATGTGGTACTTACGTGTCTGTCACAACAGTCAAGAGCACAACTCCCTCAGGTGCTTGAGAGACACCCTTAAAAGTTGAATCCTCAGGATATTACTGCCCTTGAAGGTTGAAGCTCTCCCTCTTTCCATTTACCCTTGCAGATTCTGCAGCAAATCAACTGAACCTTGTAGTCAATGAGATCAACATAAACCCAAAAGTATCTTCTAATCTTTCTCCATTAAGGAGAGATGAAATCAGTGCAGGCTCCATAAAATCAGAGTAATGGGAACAGCTCAGAGTTATGAGCACCTGCAACAACAAAGTGCCTCTTATGAAATGGTGCAGAGAAGCCACGCAGATGAAGTTTTATGCTCTGGTATCACAAGGCTCAAGTCAACCCAAAAGGAGTATTTTTTGCACAAGCTTTTCAGAGATGCCTTCACATTCCATGTCTTTGAAACTGCCACAACATCTCCTCTTTTCCACAGATGAAAAGCTCAGAATGGATGAGGAACAGAGCAAAAGCTGTGTTTGCCCTGCTTGGAGAAGAGTTCTTTCCTAGTTTGCCTACTGGAACACGACTGAATTCCTAAATTTTTTAGTTTGTCTGGATGCTGCTTGGAGCAGACAATCCTACCTTCCTCCTGTCACTGCTGGATCAACCCCGTTGTCCTGATGGAGGCAATAAAAAATGGAGCAGTCCCTGGGAGGGTGGCACCATGTCCATGCACTCCTGCTGTTCACCATCACTGTGGCATTCCTGACTGACATTATCCTGATTCTGGAGGGCTGAGACTGCAGGAACTAATTCTGTCTCATGAGAAGGAAAAAAATTACATTAAAAATGTAAACAAACAACCTCACCCACACAATCTCTCATTCAGACATGTTTCAAGATGAGGAAAAAAATAATCTTTAGAGAAACAAACATAAAAATGTTGAAAAATTCTTGTAATTCTGAAAAAAGAAACTTCTCATAATAACAATACAAACTCTAATGGTTTCCTTCACATACAATTTTGAGTAACTGTCTTATCGTGGAAGACTTCTAAGAATAAAAACGCTCTGAAGACACCCAGAAATATTTTCTTGCAAACTTTGGTTTCAAGTATATTTCCCTTTGGCTCAACATTTTGACAGTAATGATGTGATACTGATTCAAGCATTTTTCCCCATTACTGAGAGAGACCTTTGCAGTGGATTTTAATACCAATCACCTTCACCTGTAATACAATAAATATTTAAAAGGCCTTAATTGACTTAAACTCACAACGACTCTGAAAGAACTGCATTTTATTTGCTTAAAAATACCTGATATATTCACAGACAGAATCATTGCCTTAATTTAAAATAGTAACAAAATTATCAGAAAAATAGTAGAAAATAAACAGTACTGAAAGACTGCTACTTTGATGGAACACCCAGACTACCACACTAGACAGAGAAATGTACCAAGGACAAAATCTTTTGACAGTGAGTGTCATAAAGAGCCATGAGGTTTAAAACGTGTCTGTCCCTGAAGAATCCAAATCTCCTTGTGCGCTGCTCACGCTCCGTGTTTCATGGTCTGTGCTCATGGCAGGCAGCTGCCCTGGCACCTTTGCTGCAGAAACATGGGAATTCAAATGTGGGTCAGCATCTTCTCCTAAGAAAAAAAAAGAAAGAAAAAGGGAAAACAAAAGTCATTATTTGCTGTCTGGGACAAATGACTGAACCCTACTGAAGTCATCTCTGTATTCCATGGAAATACAAGTGCACACACACCCTCACTGCCCACACTTCTGAGGCATTTCAAGGGATGAATTTCTGTGCATATACAGAACCATGGCATAGTCTGGGTTGGAAGGAACCTTAAAGATCATCTCAGTCCAACTCCCTGCCATGGGCAGGGACACCTTCCACCAGCCCAGGTTGCTCCAAGCCCTGTCCAGCCTGGCCTTGGACACTTCCAGGGATGGGGCATCCACAGCTTCTCTGAGCAAACCTATGCCAGGGCCTGCCCACCCTCACAGGGAAGGATTTCTTCTAATATTCAAGCTAAACCTATTCTCTGCCAGTTTAAAGCCATTCCCCCTTATCCTGTCTCTCCATGCCCTTGTATAAAGTCCCTCTTGTCAAACCCCTTTAGGTACTGGCGAGACTGAGTTGTATTTACATACAGATACAAACACACACATACATGTCTATATTCACTCTCCAGTAGGCCCAGACTAATTTCAAACATGTATACTGGTGTTTTCCACAGGATTGAAATGGGATCCATAGACACTCAGAGTATTTCTAAATTCCATCCATGTGTGTATGTCTGTTTGCATCAAGGCCTTAGAAAACATCCATGTTCTTCAAGGCCACATCTCTATAAATGATCATAAACAGCAAAGCAACACAAGCTGAAGCCACTGGGTACAAGTCCTATGGAAAAAACCACCCTCTCAATGTTTCAGCTGCTCAAAATCCAAGTGAGAAGTTGTTTTACCTCTTCCCTATCTCCATCCAGTTTCCCTGACTCATTAAGAATCCTTCCTGCTTCTCCTCTGGGGTCCTTCCATTCTCCCATGTACAGACTCCCCCCTGGAGAGTCCCCTGCAGGACTTTACAAGGCATGTTCATCTTCCAGCAACTGTGAAAGGGCACTCTGCCACTTCCCATTCCTGCAATATGACCCTGGAAAATGTGGGACATCCTGGGACAGGGACAAGACCCCGCATGGCCCTGTCAGTGCTGTATCAGCATCCCACAGTTTCCAGAAGCTGTGGTGGATCATTGCAGTGCTCTATCCTCCTGTCTGGGCACCACTGGAAGGGTAGAAAACAACTTCCAGCCAGACCTCAGAGTTGGGATGAGAGAATGATCATGGGCAAAAATTAGTATATTTAGCCAGAGGAAGGAGACAAGATGAATCAACTCCTGGAGCAGGAGAGCAAGGCACGGATCAGGCTGGGGACACAGAATGAAGAAGGACAGGAGAAATGGTGTTGGAAGAACAGCACAGCATTCACAGAACTAGAGAAAGAGCATTTTGAGATTTCAGTTGTCCTGGGGACATTTAAGGGCAGCAGCTACAAGCAAAACAAACACAGATCTGAGTCCCTGTACAACAGCAAAGGCTGTCTTGGAGTTTGTTTTTATTCCAGGAAGCTGTAACAATTCTCCCTTCCTCTGTGATAGACTAGGCAATTAGAGCACTATTTTCCCAATAAAACCAAGAAGTTAGGCTTTCTTTCACTCCAGTTAATTATCTACTGTGTCACTGAAGCAGTAATCTGCATTCATCTGACTTGCAGCAAAGCATGCTTCAAATAGCTAATTAAAACAAAAACCCACTGCTAAAATAAAATCCCACCCGGTGTTTTCCATGCTAGAGCAGCAGCCAACAGCCTGGGCAGCCAAACAGGGATGAGGCCAAAGACAGGAAAGCCAGTCCGTGGGGTGACCTGTGCCAGCCAAGCCTGCTGCCATTCAGGAAGGCAGCAGGAGCACAAGGGCAACTTTTGTGTCCCCAGGGAGTCACCACATCACCCAGAGAGGAGAAGGCTTTGGGCAGACCTCACGGCAGCCTTCCAGTAGCTAAAGGGGCTCCAAGAGTGCTGGAGAGGGACTTTGGACAAGGGCATGGAGTGATGGGACAAGCAGGAATGGCCTTAAGCTGAAGGAGGAGAGGTTTAGATGTCAGGAAAAAAAATTCTTGACTGAGGGTGGTTGTCCAGAAAGGCTGTGGCTGCCCCATCCCTGGAAGTGTTCGAAACCAGGTTGGATGGGGCTTGGAGCAACCTGGTCTGGTGGAAGGTGTCCCTGCCCACGGCAGGGAGCTGGAACTGGATGGTTTTTGAAGTCTCTTCGAACTCAAACCATTCTGTGATTCTGTGATTTGAGTCTGTAGCTGTGTTTGTGTGATACAAACAGGTTGTTGGGAAAGGGAACTGAAGAAAAGCAAAGGGTTTGTTGGTCAGACATGGAGCTGACACAGAGCAAGGACCTGACTGTGCAATGCCCAGGGAAACCCTGGAAATCATCCCACACACCAAAGCAACTCTCCAGCTCTGTATGGAGCTCGGTGCTTTCAAGGCTTGACTTTGTTAATCATTTCCACAGTCGTGTCACATTCCATGATGTCATTGTTTCAACAGCTGTTTTCAAGTTTGTTAAAAAAAGGGGAAAAAGAAAAAATGGAAGGAAAAAAGAAAAGAATATTCCCTTATCCCAAGATTCTGTAGTAACTTCCCAAGTCTTTGATTCTGGGAGTGTTAAAAGAAAGTATCATATTAGTCTGCATTCTTCCTAACACATACACTGATATGTTTTACAGACAGATCACAGTCCAATTTTATGATAGACATAAAATGTTAAAAGACAAAAAACTCAGAGAACAATTTCCTCTACTTGCTCAACAGAAAAGTTACCAGGTCCTGAGTTATCTAAATAACATTAAACTTAAAAATACCCAAAATCAACATTTCCCTTTTTAAAAGACAGAAATCTGAAGACTTTGATTTTGTTAGATGCACACGGAACACACAGAATGTGGATTTATAGCATTTTAACTGTGAAAAAACTCTGGATATGCTGTTTCAGCTACATAGGAGATTCTGCTCCACGTCTCTAACTTCCCAAGATGGAAAGCTGCCCATCCTGAAACTCTACATTGGCCCAAAAATGCAACTACTAAGTCACTCTCACACATCCTTTGTCTTTACTACCTGGTGTTGAATGTAACCACGTGCATGCACAGTGCACAAAACACATTATATTATACACACAGGGATGGGCATGTGAATAAATACACAAATATTTATGCCTGTTGCTGTACCTCAGTGGCAAAGCTTTTATAGCCCCATGCCAGCTCCTTCTTTAATAACGTGATATCCCATTTTATTTCTTCCCCCTACCAGAGAACACCTCATAACCAATACTAAGTTGGTTTCCTCTTAAACACTGAGCTCTTCACCGGCACAAACATGCAAATTGCAGTGGTTATAATCTTTTGATATGCCACAAAAATGGATTGGAAAATTCTTCCCTTCACAAAGCAGGGAAGGGCAGGAAGGCAGGTAATCTTCATGACTTTCCTCCCCTCTTTAGAGACTCTGGGAGTGCTCAGAACAATTTTCTAATCATGCAGTTAGGTGTATTTATAAAAATTTTCCTTGTTAAAGTCCAATAAATGGAGCGTGTGACCTCAGGTGACCTCCAGTTTTCCAAATTCACTGTCACCATCTAACAGGATAAATTCCTATAAACTGTGAAAGCTGACACTCAGTAAGAGTGTGAGAGTTCTTGACTGGTAGAAATTCCCCAGTGACTGAAAAATCTCCGTGACCCACTGATGGAAAAGGTCAGATTTCAGATTAGAGATTTTTCCTGTTCTTGGCAATCTGTAACAAATTCATGTACAGTACTAAATTTCCAGACCTTTGTTTAACAGAAACATAAAAATTAATGGTGTGTCAACCATCCAGTGACCTGTGAAGGGAGTTTTTCTCTACAAGGTACCATCACACAGAAAATAAGCTATAGATGAGTGTGTGGTGGACGGATGACAAATGAAAAAGAAGTTAACCCCACTGAAGGGAGGTTTGGTTCCTAATGCCATATGGCAACAATAAGAACAAAGAAAATGTTTAAATCTTTCTTTTTAGATTTTCTATTTGGCAAAATAAAAAGACTAAACAAGTCTGACTTTTAAGCCAAATGAGAACCATGTGCTTTAACTCCTTAGACTCCATGTCCATATATTAAATAAAACAACTGTTTTAAATCGAACTGGAGATGAAACAGACCCATATCTTGGAAGGGACAAATATTATCATGTTATCACGACCTGGGTTGGAAGGGACCTTAAAGCTCATCTCATTCCAACCCCCTGCCATGGGCAGGGACACCTTCCACCAGCCCAGGTTGCTCCAAGCCCCATCCAACCTGGCCTGGAACACTCCCAGGGATCCAGGGGCAGCCACAGCTTCTCTGGGCAACCTGTGCCAGGCCCTCCCCACCCTCGCAGTCAGGAATATTTTCCTAATATCCCATCTAAACCTGCTCTCTTTCCTTTTGAAACCATTCCCCCTTGTCCTGTCACTCCACGCTGTTGTCAATAGTCACTCTCCATGAAGACAATAAACAGGGAGGGGTTTGAATAGTCAGGATCCAGGTTATTGTGTCAGTAGAAAACCAGGATCATAATTACTGCAATTACCCACATATTACTTCCTAAAACTTCAAAACAATCCTCCCTCTACTCCCCAACATACCCACTGAAGCAGCTCAGTTCTAGAGCAAGAATAAACTTCCAAGCATATGTAAAAACAACTCCAGAGCTCTCATTCCTTTAACAGCACAGGCTGATAGGAATGGCTCGTTTCTTCTTCTGCCAGATTCCAGCTGCTTCACTTTGTTTATTCTTGACTTCAAAGTTTCAAACACTGTCCTGTCCCAACAAATAACTTCCTCCAGATGGCATTAGCTCAAGTGTTCCAAGCACTGGGATAGCACAGCACCTGCAGATCTGTAACTGCATCTAAAAATCTTCAATGAAAGTGCTTTTCTTTTTTTTTCTGTGTCATTCCCCCATTTTGCTTTGTCCCTACATAAAAAGATCTACATCTGGTATATAATTACAAAGACCATTAGCAGGGAAACAGAGAAGTCAGAAATTTATTACAGTAATGACTAAAGCAAAGTAGAAGAATATCCACAGCCCCAGAGATAACAGAACCGCTACCAGTGGGAACACTTTATAGAATCATAAAATGGTTTGGGTTGGAAGGGGCCTTAAAGATCATCCAGTTCCAACATGGCAGGGGCAACTTCTGCTATCCCAGGTTGCTCCAAGCCCCATCCAACCTGGCCTTGGACACTTTCAGGGATGGGGCAGCCACAGCTTCTCTGGGCAACCTGTGTCAGGGCCTGCCCATCCTCACAGGGAAGGATTTCTGCCCAATATCCCATCAAACCCTGCCCTCCATCAGTGGAAGCCATTCCCCCTTGTCCAAAATCCCTCTCCAGCTCTCTTGGACCTCTTTAGGCACTGGAAGGGCCTTCTCTTCTCCAAGCAGAGCCACCCCAGCTCTCCCAGTGTCAGCCTCTCTTATCTGCTCTTCTTACCTATAAGGAAAGATGTGATATATATATTTGTGCCAATGTGTGTCCCATCTGTGTCTCCAAGGGTATCTGATACCAAGCTGAAGTTCAATCATTTTCAGACATGGTTGTACAGGCAAGTTACCAAGCAGAGCAACCCAACACACAGCACTTCCAGCAAAATCCAAGTTACTCCAGACTTGCTGGGCTAACACATATTGACAAGAAACATCCATATTTTGATGTAAGTAATTCTGATGGCTACACTGAAAGGTGAAAGCACACTGCAATGTCAATCCTGCTATTATTATTGATTATTGGAGCACTTCCAGTTCAGACTCATGTCTAGCTGTATCGTGCATACTGGCTATTCATGGGTTTTGGAATTTAATGGCTTACAAAAGCTGGAAGTGGATAAGGTAAAGAATTAGTCACACAGCTTCGAGGTGATAGAATAATACAACATTCTCAGGAATAAGCAAGACCATCAACTCAAATAATCCAATTGCTTGGAGAAAGTTATTCTCCGTTCATTAGAAATAATAGTTCCTCCTCCAGAGCTTTTCCAGCCCTGGTTGCCTGGAATCCATAGGCTTATTTAGGTTATTCTGGAGAAGGTGGCCTTTCTCAGCTCTGGCAGAAATGTGCTTTTTAGGACAGGGACTCTCTCTGTTGAACACTGTGCCAAGCATTTACCTGGCTGTAGGTGAGACTCTGCTTTCCACTGGGACAGAAACACAGGAAGCAAGAACAAGGTGTCCTGCAAATCCTACAGGTCTGTTTTTGTAACTCCAGCCCAGACTGCCCCTAACTGAGCTGGTTTCATGACAAACTGAAAAGACTGCAGGCAAAATGAGGCCAAATTTCTAGGGCTGAGTTACATGAAAGGGGCAGATTTACAATTAAAACACTTGAGTTGTTTCACAGAAAGGGACAGACATCTGTAGGACTTGAGCCAAAAATGCCTGGATTTAAAAGCATGAGTCTACTGCTGGAGCTGAAAAAACACAGTTCCATTCTCAAGCCTTCAGCCAACTCATAAACTTCTATAAGTGGGCCACAGACACCAGTGGAGACAGAAAACTATATAGTAAGAGTTCAGTTCAAGTTTTGACCTAAAACTTGGCAAATTCCACCTTCCCATGGTGTAATGTACTTACAGAGACCCTGCACACAGGCACACGCAAAATAAACACGTGCACACACACGCGCTTGGCTTCGTTTGTTTGTTTGTGGAACCCCCAATGTATATCCCAGCTATAAATATTTCCAAAAAGTAAATAAATGCAGATCCTGAGCCAGTAAAGGAGGGTGGGACCAGGCTCAGCAGCCCACAAATTTTTCAGAGCAGAATATTTGAAAATGACTTTTTTCCTCCTCTCACGGCAGAGTTTAAGGTTCAGCGGTTTTCCAAAGCACCGTATTCCCATCAACAGCAACACTAAACAGAACAAAAACTGGAAATACATTAAATAAACGAGAACCAGATTTTGCAAAATCCCAACACAGAGACCGGTAGGGAAGGGCAGACAGAAAGCAGCTCCAAAAACATCCAGCAATGAGATTGTAGAGTTTACTAAATAAATATTTCCTTTCAGTGCCTAAAATCTCTTCTGCTCCTTTAGATCTGGCATCTTTTGCTCTGCAGAATATCTCACTGCTTAACAAATTCATTCCCAGGCCACAACTCTTGCTGCTGTTTCCCAGCAAACCCCTTCCAAAAGATGTGTAATGATCTTTCCAAAGAACTGCAATAGTTATTAATACTAAGAAGAAATACTAAAAGTTAATCTGATTTTTCCATACAGATGCTTGTGATTTTTGGATGTGCAATTGGCTCGAAAAAAGTAAGCCTTTTCTTAATATTTAAGCACTGCTGTTTCTTGGCTGCAACCCTTTTCCTGAGGAGAACTGAGATGAGGGTCTGTGGTAAATACTGAAGCAGCAGCTTTTATTTCAAAGTGAAAAAAGGAGAAGGAATTGGTTCCTTACTGGTCCAGAGTCTTTGAAAAACCACCAGGAAAACGTGTCTTTCGTGCAAGGGCTGGGGGAGGAGTAATCCCTAAATCCACAAGAGACAACCAGGGTAAACAGCTGGCGGAATCAGGAGACTCTGACAAGTGATAATTAAAAACCTGCAGATCAAATGCTGTAATTAATATTTTACTTATCCAGTAAAACTAAATATCACCTACATACCAATTTTTTTTTCCTAATTTTATGCAAAATCTAACTGGCAAGTGGTCAGGAAGGTAATTTTAAAAGCATGTTTGTACTATATATTCTGTTATTCACACCTTCGTGTTTCGAAGCTCCTAAAGATATTTTAATGCCAGTATCTGAAGCAAAATAAAGGAGGTAAGAAAAAAGGAACTCGACTGATCGATTGTGGGAATTCACACCTCACTCTGAGATAAAGTTCTGCAGAATCCCCTCGGGATGCAGAGTCACTCAGTGCAATCCCAGCAGCAGGACTGGCTCCACGGAGACCTCCTATCTTAATGATATTAATTGCAGCAATAATGCCTGCAGCTTATCTCCATCGTGCCACAGTGCCACCCAAAACCCTAACCCTAACCCTAACCCAAAACAGCAGCCACAGCCTGCATGGGGAGTGGCAAGGAAAAGACATAAAAACCAAGGCAACTTTTTAGTTCTTAGAAGTTACATGGGCTGCTTTTATTGAAAAATAATTCAAAAACATTTGACACAAGTAATTAAAGTTGAGTGACTGAAGTCGGTGATGTTTCATCATAAATTAAGGTTTGAAAATTAACATCTTCCCAGTTCACCTTAAAATGCAGATAGGTGTCCTTGGAAGGCTGTGGATCCCCCATCCGTGGAAATGGCCAAGACCAGTCTGGACAGGGCCTGGAGCAACCTGGTCTAGAGGAAGGTGCCCCTGCCCACGGCAGGGCATTGGAATGAGATAGTTTTCCAACCCAAATCATTCCATGACTCCATGATCCCCTAAGCAAATGATCTCTTGTCAGAGTACTTGCCAGGATACACAGTGGGATACTCTGGAGTCCCCTCCTGGCTTCAGATGAATGCAAGCAGGCAGTGAAAGCCCCAGCAGCTGATCCAACATGCTGCTCTCATGCAGCCCTGGATGCTTGGCTATCATTTCCCTTGGGATGCACCTGTGTCCATCCCTGCTTATCACACAGGTCCAGGACGGTGCAAGCCAAGCCCGAGCATGTTTATCTGCTTGCACTGCCTGTGCTCACCAAGCACCACACACTACCCAGCCCTGCCACTTTCCAGACACAAGACTATCCAAAACATCACTAGGAACACCAAAGGACAACTTTCAGTGAACCAGGGTAAGAAGTCACAAGCTATTTTCTATCATTTAAGTGTGATGGGAGACCTTGGTGAGCTCTCCCTCAAACAGACAAGGAGATTTCCTGGGCAAGGAGGTTTTATTCCCTTCAGTCATGGCAGGAATCTGCACCCAGGTCTGAGGGAAAGTTGGGTATCAAAGAAAAAACTTTCTGCCTCAAGGGCAGTGCTGCAGGGAAGAATTTTCTCTTTGCAAGTCACTCTTCACAGATAGAGTCACTAAATGCATTATTATAATTAAAAGTTAAATAAAGTATATTCAGCATAACCCCCCTTCCCAAACTTCAGATAACAAGTGTTTTTTCTAGATGGCCACAAACAAAATAGCTGCATTTCTCTCCTCTGAAAACTTCAATATTCATGCAAGCATATGCAGGTGTTTTGATGATTTTCACTTACAAAGTCATGGGATTCCCCATATGGGAGCAGTTTTTCAAGGCTCCTATAACTGTACTACCATTTCAATGACCTGGCATATTAAAATGCTTACACCTCCAGCACAATTACTCAAAATTCTTGTAATTACACCTTTTCAAAAGGAGATGATGCATGTTTTCCCCGGGAAAAAACACAAAACAAGACCGAACAAAGCCAGCCCTATACAGTTAGCATTTTCCAATGGTCTAAGAAATTCCAAGACATCTCTGTGCACATTTCTAGCACATGAACAAATAAACTTATTAATAACACCTCTTTTCAAGCCTTTTGTTCAACAGCAGAAGGTGGCCACTACAGGTCTTACCATTTGTGCATATCAATGGCCTTTTGTAAAACGTATAGGAATAAGCAATTCTAGGAAGTTTAGAGAAGCAAGTAACTTTTCTGATAGCTCAGAAAGAACATGTTCAAATGAGGAAAATATTAAATGTCTTCACTGGAAGATTTCCTGGGAGCCCACTCTTAGAGAATCACAGAATAGTTTAGGTTGGAAAACACCTCTAATATCATCAAGTCCAACCATTAACTCACCACCACCAAGGTCACCACTAAACCATGTCCCCAAGTGCCACATCCACACTTTCTTGAACTCTTTCAGGGATGGTGATTCCACCACTTCCCTGGGCAGTCTGTTCCAATGGCTGACCACCCTTTCAGTGAGGAAAGTTTTCATAATATCCACACTAAACCTCCCCTGGGGCAACTTGAGGCCATTTCCTCTGGTCCTGTCTGTGTCCAGACCCTATTCTGACCTGTTCTTGAAATGAACATCCAGTATGGTGACAAGTAATGCTGCCTCTACAGTCTAATGCCCAGGATCAGAAACTTGGAAAGGTCTCAGAGTAAATGGATGTTTTTATCTTGTGCTATTTTAAAGTTTTTAGAAATCTAAAATGATTAAAAACTTTGTGCAATAGAGATAAGCATTCCTCCTTGGCCTGCTACATGGGAAAGAGTAAAACCAAAATTCCTTTGCGACACTTGGGTGAATCTCAGCTCTAAATCAGTGGAATAAATGAGCTGTAGAAATGTATTGCTCTACATCTTTGCTGCATATTGAGCACGCTGCACCTCCTACTTAACTCTCTCTTAGACACATCACTGCTGATTTTAATACCAGTAACACCTCCATCTCTCTAACTGATATAAAATGCAGGGCATTGACTCTTCCCACTTTGAGCTCTCGGTGCCAAACCTTTCATCAATACCTTTCCTCACTGCTTTGGGTCACAAGCAAGATTAATAGAGCCTGTAAGCAGCCTGAATGAAAATCACGAATCATTTCTCTGGGTTTAAATACTCCTGGCCAAAAGGCAAGGGAATCTGCCCTGCAAAGCAGTGTGTATGGAAATCCAGGGAGCTTGTGAGGGAGCAGCTTCCTTGCAGAGCGTGGGCTCTGCATGGTGATGGGACACAACTCGGAATCAGGAAACTATCCAGGCTGGAAAAGACCTCTGAGGGGAATGGCACAGACACATGGCTCTGTTCACCACTCCAGAGCACACACCTGAACTTAGGAGCTGTACAGGGTTCACAGCAACAGCAATTATGCAAAGCTCCTTTGGAAAGCAGCTTTTGCAAACCCTCCACACACCCGACAAGGACACAGACCCAGTTATTTAGCACAGTCCTAATCTCACATCCAGTGTGTGCCAGCAGGAAAAGCACAGTGGCAAAGAAAGTCTTATCTCATGTGTCTCATGGAATTTAATGGCTCCCCAGAATGTTACTTGAAGCAAATTCATTCACATTATACACATACACATGCACTCCCAAGGTCAGGAACACTTACTCTGCAAGTATCAGACAAATCAAGCTCTTTTCTAGCAGTTTCTTGCACATGCTCACAGTAAGACCAGAAATTTTAGAAACATTATCCATTATTTCCTTTCTCTCCCTCTCTTAAATATCATGGAGGAATTGAGTCCAGAATATACCTAATATTCAATACACACACAAGCTGTGCAATGTTTTTCCTCATCACTGCTCTGTCACTGAGCATTACGCTGCCTACACAGGAGCAGGAGAGAACCAACGCTTAAAGATCTTTCTTTATACACAACATCTGAATGTCACTGTTCTTTGATGCAATATTGGGGTTATTTTTTAATCTCTGAGGGAGAGAAGACACATGTTGCAAGATCTCTTGCAACAGGACTGTCTCCTGCCATGCTGGGAGTCTGGAAAGAGCCTGGATCATGCCTGGGGTGTCTCAGTGATTCTACAGTGCAAACTGCAATAGTTTAAACTCTGCTGTACCAGAGTTCGCCAATTCTCCCCTCTAACTGGTTAATACAAACTCATTGTCCCTTGCTCTGTATTTTTAGAGAGCTACTTGGAGAGGGAGTAGCAGAGCATCCAAAGTGCAGCATTATTCACACAACCTACATTCATCACGCACAGAAAGTTTCCTGGAAACCCATTCTAAATCTGATAAGAAAAATCCTCATTAAGAACCGTTTGCTTGTTTGATTTTCACTTATTGAGCTTTAATGTACCATAAAAGCAAGCAATAACAGCAGTGCCTTAACTCAATATTGCTTGTCCTGTGTGCCTGAATTTCCAGAGGAACACAAAAGTGCCTCTGGACACAGGAAAGCCGCCGGAAAATACGAACTGACCAATCCCACGGAGTCAAAGGAGAGAATTTTCTTGGTGGAACGCGGAGTTCAACAAAAATGTATTCTGTTCACTGTACACACGACACCAGTGGGAATAAGAGCCAGTTCAAGTTCTAAGTTACCATTACTGGGGTAATGGCTTCAAGCTGCACGGCACAGCTGTACGGGCCCAGCCAGACAGGCTATCACAGCAATGCTTTGATAGCATGGGGCCCTTAAGTGTCAGGATATAGAAAAGGCAGCAGTTGTTGGCTGTGAAAACAGTCTGATACAAACCAGATGGGGACTCACTTGATGGGCAACACAAAGGAAAACAATTGGCTCATTCAACAAAGTCAGGCCACTGCCCCAGAGAATTACCAGAAGACAATAACAGTCAACCAGAGTTGATGCAAACAAGAAACAGCCATGTGGTTACGGTTTAAGGAATTGTTTCTCCTCAGACTAAACATAAAGTTTTGATTTCTAATTCTCATATTCATTAATTTCAGTCTCGTTTACAAGCCCCTTCTTCCTCCAAAGTCTTCCGTGTAATTCATTTAACGTAGCACCAGCCTTCACACACCTACTTAAACAGGGAAGAAATCCTGTGTCAAAGGCAGATGTATTAATCTAATGTTTCCTGAGGAATGCCAAGACCACAGACAACTTTCTGAACTGTGGCAGGGCAGCATTACAGACACACAGAGTGTTATCAGACACATTTGCATGCCCATGGCAATATATTTACTGATTCTCTCTGATCTGAAATGCATAAAGCCCAGTAGGTCACATGCTGGGTTACCAGAGTACAGATGTCCTCCAGTTTGGTGAAGAGTTCTTCTGGTTTCTTGCTTACGTTTTTCTTTTAGAAATAAACTTCAGATCAATTATGTTACCACACAACAGTTTTGTCAGGCTACAGTTAAGAAAAAAAATCTATTAAAATAGCTATTACCAAAGCTTTTTGAAGCAATCAAAAATTTAAAATTGGCTATTTCAGCCATAACTCAAAAAATCCCCAGCCCACTCATTTTTAGAAGCTTGTAGAAGATTATGGTCCAAAATCTTAATTGCTCTTGCTGTTTTATTACAGGAAATATGAAAGTGACATGTGCAAAGGTATTTTGATTACAAATTACTTACAGAGATTGCACAATAAGTCAGACCTCTAAGGGCCTTCTGCAATTTCACTCTCAGACTGAAAACATCTGAACTTTTTTTTCATATACTTCAAACTGTTCCCTCTGGCAGGCTCTGCTCTGTGGAGCTCAACACTAGTGTGAAAGGTTGGGTGGCAACGTTCTGGAAGGCAGGAACATACCTGGATACCCAGTGTATCTACAAAATGCAGTGACATGGAGATGTCCTGGATACCTCTGGAAATCACAGTGTCCTGGGACCTTTATCACACCACCACACATCACGGAATCACACAATGGTTTGGGTCAGAAGGGACCTAAAAAAACATGCAGTTCCAACTCCCTGCCATGGCCAGGGACACCTTCCACTAGCCCAGGATGCTCCAAGCCCCGTCCAACCTGGCCTGGGACACTTCCAGGGATCCAGGGGCAGCCACAGCTTCTCTGGGCAACCTG
>JAWWEW010000165.1:59240505-59259138 GCA_035583185.1 Anabacerthia variegaticeps
GGGATCCAGGGGCAGCCACAGCTTCTCTGGGCAACCTGTGCCAGGGCCTGCCCACCCTCACAGGGAAGAATTATTTCCTCAAAGCTAATCTAAACCAACACTGAATGTATGGTTCTCATTTAACAGCTTGCTCTGGACTAACAGAGAAAGGGAGTTTGTCCTTAAAGGAAGTGAAAACCCCCACTGAACTAATGAAGCAGAATCAGGCCCTAATTGTCTTCTCCACAGGTTCTAGCTCTCAGCTGCTGTGGTTCTCTAGCCTGGGAGCACGGTTTCACTTCCAAAAACAAGACTAAATTGCAGCCTTGGCTTCATCCAAAAAACCCCACCATGTACTGCAGGTAGAAAAGTCAGGTTTTACTCCAGTTTCCTGCCATAAGCACATAGCCAACTCTCCAACAAAGCCAGGGTGTGCCCGAGCTCCAACATCTCTCCGGTATCACCACGAGCCCCATTTCCGAAAGCGCAGCCAAATTGTCAAAGCCCCCAGTGCAGGGCTGGGCTGCCACATCATAGCAGGGAGGATTTTGCCTGCAGTGCTGCTCTTACTCATTTTTCACATCATATATATCGAGGTCGGGCCACATTTTTGTACGTACAGCTGAAATTCTGGGTTGAGTCTCTCCGTTAGGTCGTTACTAGAAAATTCCAAACCTTAGGAACAGAACAGCCTTTATTCAGCCTTAACCTCAGAGACACTGCCTGTTTAGCCATGCATTAAAAGCAGGTGAGAGAGGAGCAAAAACCTCTTTAAATCCCAGCTCTGCCTGTCCAGGCAAACCCCAACAACTCTTGTAGAAGTGGTTTTGGACACTGCTGGTAAGAGAATGCCTCCACAGAAAGTCCAGCTGGAGCAGGGGGAAGCACGGCTGCCCAGTCTGCCTTCAAGTGAGGATTCCAGCAGGAAACTGCTCCCCTCCTCTCTCTTCTCCCTTTTTTTTTATCAGGAAGGAAGCTTCATCTTCAGAAACAAGCATTCCCTGGGTAATCTCCCTGCCTGCCTGTCTCTAGGAGCGGGTCCAATTACTGAAATAAGCAACATGCACTTTGGAGAAGCTGATCGTGTGTTTACACTGTGACCCAAACTAGTAAATATTTCCTATTTGTAATTCTGATTTACTAAACGGGGGACAATGGCAGCTGTTAAGTAAATTAAACAATTTTCTCAAGATCTGTAATTATGGTTTTAGGGTTACAAAAACACACACAAAAAAAAAATGTCAAAAATTAAGCAACTCCGAAAAAATTCCAAGCTTTTTACTTCCACTGAAGATACAATGGCCTGACAAGGACCAACAGTGCAGCTGTTACACTGTCTTTAAACAAACACAGCTCTAAGTCTTGCAGTATGTAGTGCATAAAACAAGGTCATGATATGCAACCCTGAGATTACCAATTTACTGTAACAACCTGAGTTAGGATGGAGACCGGCAGATCATTCCATATTAAGTCTAACCTGCTTTGATTGCTTAATTTTGAGCCAAAATATAACTATAATTATATCAGACCCAGAAAACATGAGATACACATTGTCACTGTTCACATATGCTTGATGATTTATTAATTTGTATTAATACTAAATGCTTCTCTGACATTAGAAGAGAAAGAGTTAAAAGAAAGGCCAAGTCATGCCATACACAAAGAGAAGCAGTTACTTCCCTGCAGCCAAAGCATTGGGGGGAAAAAAATGCATTTCACAGAACTGCTCCATATTTTGTGTCACACTCAACAACTTTCACTCAGGTTGTTTAGAACCGTGCTCGAAAACAGTTCTTCTTTCTTTATAAGCAAAACATAAGTTTTAGATTAGAGCAGAACGACAACACAAAGGTTCTAAATCTAAATTCAGTTTTTCTAGGTTTAGGGGTTTTTTTCCTCCCCTGAATGACAGCACTCGTGATAAAAACCAGAACACAGTAGCCCACAGACAAACTTTAACCCATCTCCATCATCTACTACCGTTCCTTGCAAATGCAGTCACCAAAAGCACATTTGCAAGTGGTATTTCACAGATGAAGATTTGTTGTATTTCACTTACAAAATGAGTTTTATGGAAGATGAAAAGGGTTTTGCTCCAGCTTTATGTTAGGACACGTTATTCCACACTCTTACAAAACACAGTCCCATGTGCAGCCTCAGCAGTGAGCAACAGGTCATGCATGACAACTTTAATCTTCACCCACCAGTCCTTACCCTATTTTTAAGAAAAATGCTGCTTTGGCAGGCTGCATTTCTCTAAATCAGCATGTTATCAAAGAGTAGCATTACCACTGTTTACACAGTATTCTTCATTTGGAAGACATCCTAGATAACATTTACTTCATGCTGTTGCCTTATTTCAAACTCTCCTGGGCTCCTCGTCTTAAGAAATTAATCCTGTGGGCACTGGAAACATATATTTATATTTAATTATAGGTAGTCTTTGTATCACTGTATTGAGAAGGTCGTGCTGGAAAAGCCTGGCCTGTCTTTGCTGCATGAAGTAGAAGGGCTGTTTACTCCTAAAGTGTCTAGAAAAATAAGAAAATTAGGTACCTAGTAACAACACTGGTCACCAGCATGGAAACTGCCTGTAAATCAAGGCCTTTCAAGTATAAGCAGTAAAATTTCAAAAATATGATTTGACTGTGGACACAAATCATCTAAATATCCATCTTTATTGGCCAGTTTGGTTTCCTTAGTAACTTTTCAGCTCTGCCTCACCTCTGCTAGCAGTCCACAAACTTACAAAGCATTATAAAAGAAAAGAGTTTAGCCTTTGAGAATGACAGCCTTTGCAAATCCCCAGTCCCCCCTGCAGAAGAGGTTTGGGGTCACACAGTCAGGACCTGTGTGTGGGTTACTGACCACTCACCTGAAGGTAATTCCACTTGGCACGCACCCCCTTGTCCTAGTGATTGCTCTCCTACCCACAGTCACACCTGCCTCCTTCCAGGTTTTATGTGGTGCTTTAAAAAGCTGAACTGAGAGCAATTTAAGAACAGGTAAAGCTGAAGGGACTCCAGCTGCCTCTGCCCAAGGCTCACCAAACCCATCACAGCAGGGAAAGCAGAAGCTGCTCCTTCTGTTCCTTTGCTCTCAGACATGCACAAGCCACTGAATTATAAAGGGTAACATCTGCCTTCCCTGCCAACCAGGAAAATATAACAAACTCAGCACATGCTGAAGAAATAAAACCTACATTTCTCCTATCACCGTGCTATATATGTTTCTCCAAGTTGAAATATGTGTTTGTAATACTCCTTGTCTTCACCTGTCACCACACAGTATCCAGGCAATGTGCTGCCAGCACCCAAAGGCATCCAGACTTCCTACTCTGATAATGATGCTTTTTATAAAAGAAACTAAAAAAAAAAAAAGGAAAAAGAAAAGAAGATAAGAGACCTACTTAAATGACTGCTAATCCAAAGGATGGCCATCCTAGGAGATCCTGTGGTGTATCTGCCAACTGATTGGCAGAGGATCTACCTGAGCCAGCAGGAAGGGTTCCTGACTCCAGCTTAGCTGGCATGGGTGTACAAGGCTGAAAACGAGAATGACTGAGGAGTATAAATATATTTTATCCAAGAAACTGCTTCTGTAGGCTGCAATCTATGCGAAAGGCTGTAGCATACTCCTGGAGGGGGTAAGTCCAACCAAAAGCCCTGCTGGATAAGAAAAGGGGAATGCTATTTCTTAGAATTACAGAACTACGGAATGGTTTGGCTAGGAAAGGACCTTAAAGATCAGTTCCAACCCCCTGCCATGGGCAGGGACACCTTCTACTAGACCAGGTTGTTCCAAGCCCCATCCAGCCTGGCCTTGGACACTTCCAGGGATGGGGCAGCCACAGCTTCTCTGGGCAACCAGTGCCAGGGCCTCACTGCTCTCACAGAGAAGAATTTCTTCCTAATATCTAATCTAAACTGCCCCCTTTCAGTTTAAAACCACTGCCCCTTGTACTGTCACAATCTCCCTGTATAAAGAGTCCATCTCCCTCCTTTTTATATGACCCCATAAGGCACTGGAAGGAGCTCTAAGGTCTCCCTGGGGCTTTCTCTTCTCCAGGCTGAACTGTCCAAGCTCCCTCAGCCTGGCTCCACAGCAGAAGCGCTCCAGCCCTCCGAGCACACCTTGTTATAGTGACACACTGAGGCACATCATTTAGAATCAGGAATCTCAATTTAAATTCATTTGCTGCTAACAAACAGGCATGTGAATTAAAGCAGTACAAGACCATAAAAATCCAATGCCTCTTCACAACATTATGACAGAAGATGATGTGCAAAGGGACTTCAGAGTCAATGACTCAATTACACATCTATACATGAGCAGAAGGTTCAGGAGAGACTGTTCTGATCCTTTTCCATGACCTGCCACAACACAGAGGCCACAGAACAGCTGAGCATGCTTACTTTCTAGAGGCACATCAGTCCTTTCTTATTAAACCATGGGCTCAGAGCTGTGGAACCACTAATTTGTGAGAAACTTCTCCCTCCAGAGAAGAACTAACTGGAAACAGCCCTGGGGCTGATGTAAGCATTAAGTACATGGGGAGTCTCTGTCCTTAGGTGGCTTGCCCAAGCCCATTAATTTTTTGTGTGTGTCCCCCATTTATATAAGCAATGTTTGCATGAAAGGGGAAAGCAGGTCAGCCCAGTCAGCCTGCTACCATCTGCTTTTATTCAGAGTTGCTCAAGATCAGTGCCAGTGGGATCAGTGCCCATTAAAGGGGTTTATTGTGTGTGTTTATATTTTGCTCTTTACAATGAAAGCAACAGCAATTACTGTAAGTTTGTAAAAGTGCATACAAATCATAATCCTCAATACAAAGCTGCTTCAGTCAGATCCCAGCGAGTTTAGAAATCCTAGACAGGCTGAGGGAAAAGCTGCCCTGGCACAACAACTTCCATAGACTGGGGAGGAGTGTCCAGGAGATCTGAGACTGTATTTAATGCATGCTAACAAAACATGTTTGCAATCCACAGCAACTCCAGCTGATCCCCCAGCACATGAGAATCTTACACAAAAGAAAAAAGTATCACATTTGAGCTTGACCCCCAGACAAGCTGACAATACATGGATTTATACAACTAAAACTGGAGCTGGTGACAGATCAAAGGTAGGCTGCCAAAGTGGAAATAGCAATTTAGGGCTCTCAGCTAATACATTCCAACTCTTAAAGAGAGGATATACAGCACCAAGAGGCACCTTCCTTTTAACTGAATTGTGCCTAGGATATGCCTGCCCACTAGAGACACAAGTTACCAAAAAAACTGAAACAAAACAAAATTTGAAAAGCCCCAAACCAATCAAACAATCCTAAAAATCCCCTAGGTGGAAAAATGGGTTAAAAAAGGGAAAATATGGAGAACTGCAGTGGTGCTGCAGCTCAGCAGAATTGCCTGGAAGTCTGGACAGGTTCCAGCAGGTTGTCACAAATGTATGAAAAGTAAATGTAATTATCAATCAGTTTTTTAAAAAGGAAAATCTAATTAATTTGGAAGTGAAATACTTTACAGTAGGATATACTTTAGAACAGAAGATCCCCAGAACCCTCTGGTGTCTGGTGATGCAGGCAGGTGATGCTCAGCAGGCACCTGGACTGGGTACCACATTTTGAGGTAAAAAGGGCATGTAGTGATAGCAAAAGGAGTAATGGTCTTGAGCTGAAGGAGAATAAATTTAAGTTATATATCAGGAAGAAACTCTTTACTACATGGGTGGGCAGGCCCTGGCACAGGGTGCCCAGAGAAGCTGTGGCTGCCCCATCCCTGGAGTGTCCAAGCCAGGTTGGATGGGGCTTGGAGCAACCTGGGCTAGTGGAAGGTGTCCCTGCCCATGGCAGGGGGTTAAAATGAGATAGTCTTAAGGTCCCTTCCAACCCAAATCAGTCCGTGATTCTATGAAAAAGGACAAACTCCAAACATACACTGGGTGCTTTATGCAACAGTGCCACAGGTTTTCAGTTTGCCAGCATGGAAAAGGGACTGCTCCTTTGTTATTTTCACATTACAGCCCCCAGGTATGAGTGAAATATGGGACTTAATTTTGTTACTACCCTGAAGTTAAGCTTATGATTTATAAAAAAGCACTTTGAGGGATGCTACAGATCATTGGATTAGATCACCTGCAATCCTTCAAAATCTAGGCTTTAAGAGGGAAGCAGATGAGATTTTGGAATATTTACTTTGAGCCCCTGTAAATCCAAAAAAAGACAAGTTAAAAATCTAAGTATTTGACAGTCTCCATAGGAAGTAATACTTTAAGTGGTGAACATGTCACTTGGAGTAAGCTTTTCTTTCCCTTTCTGCAGAAAAAAACCCAACTGGTACTGGAATTCACTGCAAATCCCTGCTGCTGTGTACAGACCAGAGGAAGGCCTTGGCACAGGAATACACCCTGAACTCTGCGAAATAAATGTATTTAAACACAAAGATGTGATCAAAATGGTGAACTGCTGTCACCTCTCAAGCAATGGGGCTACAGCTGCCAGTGCCACCTCCTGGACTTCAACCTTCTGACCAGGAACATTCCTGAAGCCCACACTGGAAGATTTCCTGCTTTATTCCTTTTACTGCAGGAGAAGTGCAAACTGCCTGCCCTTTCCCTGTAACACATCCAGCACAGCAGTGGATTCTCATGAGGGCTGCATGAGGATGTAGAAAGCTGTGCAGATTCCGTGATGGGGGTAAAGCATCATCTGGACTGGCACCAGGGAAAGACTAAAAAAGGGAAGTTTTCTGCCCTTGCACAAACCTCCCATGGCAAAAGCCTCAGCACAAGGTCACAGAAATGTCACTGCAGCAGTGAGGGAGCTCTATCCCCTCTGTGACACTTAAGGAGGGTTGCAGGAAGAGAAGAACTAATTCTCAGCCTCTTAAAAGCTGAGGGGAATTGTCAAATGAACAAAAGCTACATGCATGTAGATCCCTAAGGAAAGGACCAGGTGAAAGCTGGTGTGGAACTGGCCTCCAGAGGAGAGGGACTTCTCCCTGAGCAGGGTACTCAGCAGGAAACCCTCAGACTGCAGGGCAACATGAGCCTGCTCGGTGCAGCCTTCTGTAAGTGTAAACTGTGTCGTCTTGGGGTTTTTTAATTTCTCCATCTGATTACTTGGATTTCAATTCATTTAGATGCCTAAAAAAACCCAAATTACATTCTAGGAGTTCAAAAAAACTAGACTACCAGAGTGGAAATAGCAATTTGGGGCTCTCAGCATGACCAGAGAGTTGTGCTTCACCTGCTTGTAGTTCCCGTTCTTCACAAGTTTAGCACAAATAAGTGAGGGGATGAAATTACTCTCTCTGAGACCTGAGGATCATTTCCCAGGAAGAGATCTTTTGGGAATGGGTCCAAAGGTGTGCATTGTCCCAGGAAACCCCACAGCAGCTCCTGGTGCTTGGTTCCTCCTGACCCAAACCTGAAGCAGCAGAACACACACACAGCAGCACATCACTGTCCACAGCAACAATTCCACACAGGACTTTGCCTTGAGCACTGAAAAAATCACACTTCTGTTTCAACATTTTGTCTGAAAAATAACTGAAGTAACTCAGTGGGAAAAGAAGCAACCACAGATATAAATGACACTTATTAATAGATAAATAATATTTACAAAAGCCAAGAAATTAAAAACTCCTGCTCCAAATGTACTACAGCATTGCTAAATATTGACTTACAGTCAATACAAACTACAATTCAAACTAGAAACTCTCAAATGTGGCTACTGAGGATTTTATGTGGAATATTATGCAAATGGCACACTTATTACTCAGATGTGTTTTCTGCTGCATGGGCTGTCATGTAACTCCTATGGACACGTGCAGAACAAACAAAAAGTCCTTGAGAACTGGTGTTCTAAACCACCTGGAGCACCTAAAAGCTACTGACTACTCATAGAAAACACAGTTTCTGTGGGAAACACTGCTTTGCATTTCCTGACTTGCCCAAATGTAAAAAAGATTAACTGAATGATGTCAATGAGCCACCACACAGCACAGAGAGGTAACTGGATGGGAAAACCAGAGGCAAAACAGACCTGAAACATCCCTGGAAGTGTCCAAGGCCAGGTTGGATGGGGCTTGGAGCAACCTGGTCTAGTGGAAGGTGTCCCTGTCCATGGCAGAGGGTTAGAACTGGATGATCTTTAAGGTCTCTTCCAACCCAAACCATTCAATGATTCAAATTCTGAAGGAGCACTGAAAAACTTACACAAACCTCTAGCAGGACACTTGGTAGAAAAATGCTATAATTCTAGCTAAGTGATTTCATTACTTCAATTTCCAAGATTTGTCTCAGAAATAAGGAAAATCAAGGAGCAATGAAGGCTACACAAACTATTTCTGCCCCTCAGGTTGTGGTGCTTCCCTCCACAGTGTGGAAGAAGAGCTCTGTTTTGCTTCACCAGCTGCTCTTTCCAGGGTGGGATGGAGAGTCCTCAGCAAAAGCCTTCAGTGAGATTCAGGCCAAAAAAAGAAACAGCAGGATATTAAGGAAAAAGTAAACTTTCAGTAGAACAGTCATTGAGTTTGACCAAAACAGTTCCAGTTCTAAGAAAAAAAGAAAGACCTTTAGCCTCCTCCTAATCTTCTTCCTTCCTTGAAGCATCTGGTAGAGATTTGCCTCACGCCACAGTAAGTTTGAAGAAAAAATAACCCAATCCCTAACTCAGAGCAATTCCTGGCTGAAGAAGAGAGACAAAGTGCTTAGTTATAGCCATATTTTCAGTATTACAGCTTTCAGTACAGCATCCTGTCAATGTTGACACAGAAGCAGCCCATTTTCAGTACTGAACAAGGACTATGGAAGCTTTATTTTTTTATACAAATTGTTTTAAGGGTTTCTTGTCTTATATTGCACAGATCATCTCCTGCACAAGCAATTGTGCAATCTCTCTGTGGCAACAAAGCCAATTCCTTAGTGTCCCAATATTACTTTTGCATCCACTTATGGCTGCCTGAGCATAATTCACCAGCTGGAGATAAAAAGGAATTACTATCATGAAGTCGTGCCTCTCTAGGTCACATTTTGCAGAAGAAATAATTAAGTGAAGATACATCTACCTCTGATTCTAAGCTGCTCATATTAAAATTTCAAAATGCTCCGCAGTCAAACATTGCCACCTGTTCTTTCATTTTGATTTTTACAATTCTGGATCCCTTTAATGTATGCCTGAAAATGCTTAAATTCTGGAAATATGTGCATTCACCAACCACAACAATTACTATCATATTAAATGTATGAAGATGTATGACAGAACGGTACAAAGATTAAAGGGTATTATAAAGCCAAAAATATATATGTATGTATATTATGTACTACAACTATATGTTTTCAAACCACTGTCTCCACCATGTCTAGAGAAGGCACACATTTCAATTAATAATACATTCAGGCTTGATTTTCAGTTGTAACTTTCAGGAGACTTTACCCTTTCAGGCATGATATTGTAGCAGTCCTACTGAACTTCAACTTTCATTAGAAGCCATCAATCAACTTTCCCTCAGTAAAAACACATGTTCAGTGCAGACCACAAGGCATTTTTCAACAACAAAAGAAAGCTCTACTGTATATATATTCATGGCCATAGAAAGATGAATCAAATTTTGGCATGTATTTATCATTTAAGTAAAAATGGGGGGGTTTAAACATCCAACTTTAGGTCCAAAGCCATTTCCCTTTTCTCCCAACACTCTGAATTCACATTTCATCTCACAGGGCTTTAGGTTTCCTTAAGCTCTACCAATCCAAGCACTTACCCTTTAAACTCTGAAAAACTACCTAACTGGTCCTGTCTCTGAAACGCTTCTCCATTTCCAGGCAAGTATTCCTTGTCCCTGCTGTCCCAGGGAAGGCCACCATCTGACATGAAGTTTTTATAAACAGGCTGCTTTGAACTTACAGGAACAGATTTGCTTGATTTTAAAATGTTGTATTTACTTAAACCCACGTACACTTATCATGTTGCAAGTTTTCCTTTTTCTTTCAAACCCTTCTTATTGCTTTTTACCCTCAAGTTTTTCCCTGATTAAGTTCTCTGTGGTGAAGCTCATGGAGACAAGACCTTCTGGTTAACACTGACAGACAGTTGTTTCCATTTGCAAATCCTCTAGATTTTTATTGGCTCATTAAATATGTATACTTCGAATGAGATTTAAATGATCCTGGTATATAAATGGCCTTTTTTTAGCTTTTTGATCCTCTCAAAGAAAATTGACTACTGCCATCTCCTGGTCACACGTTTTCAGCTGACACACAGACACAGTTGGACTGTGCCCAAATTCCTTGTGTTATAATACAGGGAAGTGTATAGGGAAAGAGCAGACATGCACTGAGTTGTGCCACTTCAGTTCTGTAAGTTTTTCTACTGATTGTCCAGAGATAATTTCTACATTATTCATAACTTTCTTCACATGCAAACCACGGTTTTGAAATCAGGTTCCAACAACACTGGCCTGGGGCTTTTCTTACCACTTATAAATATTTGAAGCAAAATAATTCCCTCAGAATTCTAATTCGGAGAGATGTTTTTTTAAAAAAATCAAATGGAAGAAGTTCAAAGAATTATTTTTAAAAGGGCTTGAAGGAAGAATTTGTCTGTGCTAGGGTGGAGCAGTTATAATTGCATACATTGTAGACATGCAGGTTTTTAGATTCCTGTTCTTAGTATGTAAGATTAAAACTGCTGCATATCTCACTCCAGCACCTCCACAAACTTCTTATCTGCTGAAACAATTAAACATGTCAGTAAGGTGCAGTTTATGCTATTCCAACACTGACTTGAACTACAATAAACAAAAGATATTCTCTCCCTCTCATCAACACTTTTAATAAACACTGCTAAGTAATCTCCAAAAATAGCACAGATAATGCCCAGTGTCCTTCACTAAAGAAAATCATTATCTGTTACACACCAGCTTGAAGCCCCTCTCAAACTAGGCCATTTTAACACAGAAAATCTGTATATTTTTCCCACATTTGCATGATCTTAACTTAGTACTATCCGTTCTGGTGTAGCACCCCTGCATTTTCTCATGTGTAGGAACCACTCCCTTCTATCACAACATTATAAATATCTCGTTTGCTGCACAGCATTCTAGAAAGCAATTAAGATTCAGCTGACTACATATAGTGCACATTGTGAAGCTCCTGGCAGATACTAATTTAAATAAATACTTAATTACAAGGATTCTGATGACTTACATACAAATACATTTCATAGAATCAGAGAATCACAAAATGGTTTGGGTTGGAAGGGACCTTAAAAATCATCTCATTCCCACCCCCTGCCATGGGCAGGGACACCTTCCACTAGCCCAGGTTGCCCCAATCCCCATCCAGCCTGGCCTTGGACACTTTCAGGGATGGGGCAGCTACAGCTTCTCTGCCCAACCTGTGCCAGGGCCTGCCCACCCTCCTCACAGCCAAGAATTTCTTCCCAAAATCCCATCTAGCCCTGTCCTGTGTCAGTGGAAGCCATTCCCCCCTGTCCTGTCACTCCATGCCTTGTCCAAAGTCCCTCTCCAGCTCTCTTGGAGCCCCTTTAGGAACGGGAAGGTGCTCTGAGGTCTCCACAGAGCCTTCTCCTCTCCAGGCTGACTTTCCAATCCTTTCAGTACACCCCAACAATATCATAACTATGCACACATATATACACACTATGTATAAATAAAAACTATGCATAAATAAAAGAACTGTTTGCTTATTGACATCATTTACCTCCTTGTTGCATCTCTTCAGACACCCTCCTCACCAGAATAACTCGGGGTCTCACAGTCTCAACTTGTGCAGCTCCTTGGCTTTCCTCCTGTGTATCACACATTAAAAACCATATAACAAGTGTGACTTTTGATGTAAAAGCACAGCAAGATTACATGGGACTTCAAGAAACACCCAAGGAGGTTTTTAAAGATTCATTAAACAATGTGCACTTGCTCTCCTTCCTTCTGACTTCAAAAGAATTCAGCTCTCAATCAGCCTGTTGCAATGCTATTCCCTCTAGACAAACATCCTGGGAGCAGTAGGTACAGATGGCAAAGTGACATTTAGACCTGAAGACACAGGAGACCCTCAATTTTTACTCAAAGCATGGGTCAGAAAGAACATAAGGATTCCTTGGCTTTCTTCTCCCTAGCTATTATCCTCCTGAGAAACAATAGAAAGTTGAAAGGGAAAAGAAAAACATAAAAGTTTCCAGTCCACAGGTTGGAAAACCCAGGCCAAGTCTAAAATTTATTTCCTTGGCCCAGTTTTTAAAACCATTTTCCACTCTTGCAGAAATGCTCTTAAAGACCCAGGTCTGCAACCATGCCTATAGGGAAAGTTTCTTAGTAGCAACAAATGCTTTGCATGTTAAAAAGGGAAACATATTTGTCAAGTTTGCTTGTTATCTTCTTTGTTAACTGGAACAGGAATTGCTGCCCAAGGATATTCCACTACACATAGACAGCAAATATGAGGAGTGCTAGAATCAGAGAATGGTTTGGGTTGGAAGGAACCTTAAAGATCATCCATTTCCAAATCCCTGACATGGGCAGGGACACCTTCCACTAGCCCAGGTTGCTCCAAGCCCCATCCAGCCTGGCCTTGGACACTTCCAGGGATGGGGCAGCCACAGCTTCTCTGGGCAACCTGTGCCAGGGCCTGCCCACCCTCCCAGCCAGGAATTTCTTCCTAAGATCCCATCTAACCCTGCACTCCCACAGTTCAAAACCAGTGCCCCTTGTTCTGCCACTATCTGCCTGTCTAGAAGACTTAAGATTCTCTTAAGACAGACAAATTTGATTTCATCAGTTATTCTGTTGATTCCACAGATGAATGTAAGTTTTTTTATGAGGACTTAAGGAGGAACACAAGCAAGACCACAAGCACATCACACAGCACATGGAGCCTATGGAAAGAACTGCTCCATGACTTGAGCAAGAATCATACGCCCTGAGAAGCAACGGCACTAGTATTCTCTTGAAGACCTGATGACAAAGAACCAGTGGTATTTTGCTCCCCAAAAGCTATAAAGGAAGAAAGGAAAGAGAAAGGAAGGTAAGAGAAACCCTCCACTACTCTGGAGGTCGTGAGTGAAACAAACAGCCCAAAATAGAGATGAAAAGAAGAAAATTTTTACGCCTGGCAAACAGGGTGCCAACTCTGAGATCAGGGCTTCTCATTTCTTTCAGCTAAATCCTGTCTCTGATGATATCAGGAATATCAACACTGCTTGTCATGCATTTAAAAACCAGCTAAGCCAGTGCTGCAAAAATCAGAAGGAAGAGAAAGAAAAGCCATTCGGTGTCACCGCTGACTTGGGCACCTCTACCACCACGATGTTGTCCAACTGTTCATCATCTAAAGTGCACAAGATGAGAAAGAGTTCAAGTTATTTTCTGAAAGCAGAAAGGTCTCCTGGAAACATGATCAAAGGCCACTGATGTTACAGAACATTAAATGTCAGCAGCACAACAGTATCCTCATGGGGGTTTTTTTGTTGTTTTCTTTTGAATTTTTAATAAGACAAACCAAAAACCAGTTTAAACTGAAGGGCAAACAGAAGTTGGGAGATAACATATTCATAACCTACAATTATGCATTCCTGAAGGTTAAAAAAAAAGGTGCCTTTTGAAATACTAAAAAATTAAAGCTAAAGAGAATACCAAAGTGCCAATCCCACTTAAAAAATGTGGATTGTATAAAAGCATTCATAGTTATAAAAGAATACCATGAAAGTATTTTGCAACCAAATGATTCCCTAAGATTTTAACAACGCATTTGGGGCTTCAAATGATTTAGATTTACCACCTCTGGAATGTTTAGCCACACAAATATGACTTCAGTGTTCCTGTCCCTCCCATGATCAAAATGATTTATTTAGAATAGGAAGAGCCCAGGTTCCTCCTAATCATTCTCCTGTTTCTTAGAGCTGAGAGCATGGGGGCAAAGTGGCCACAAATAACAGTCAATTCCTGTATTGTTGCATAAGAATGGACAGAAGGGGTCAAACTAAAGATGCATTTAGTCTGGCTTTCTGTCTGACAGTGGCTAAAAGCATATATATAAATCTAAAAAAAAGAATCTAATGCCAGAAATGGAGGAGCAGCCAAGGAATTTGGGTAGATAAGAAAATTCCTGCATGACTTAAACCGTTTGTTTTGGAGTGAGTGACCACACAGATCTCATGACTGAAAGGCATTTGCCTGTGCCCTCCATGAGAATTCAGTGCTCTTCCTGCTGGTCAAAATCTGATGCACACACCAGTGCCAGGGAGCAGACAAGTGGCACATGTTTGGCAGCTCCACATCTCTGCCACAGGGACCCTGTTTGGACAGACTGCAGGAACCAGCCAAGGTTTGCCACAACAAAGCCCAACATCCAGCAGGACCATTCCCAGTTAAATCAGAACAAAGCTCTACCAAGCTCAAGGCCCAGCTGGACACCATCTGAAATAATGTGTTTTCTCGGGTCTCTCAGCAAACTTTGCTCCTGAATAGATTTGTCTTCTGGCTTAGTCTGTAGGTGAGACAGTTTAATTTCAGTGAAAGCAAACACTGCCCAGAGATGGGAAACAAAATGTGAAGCAACTGATGTGAGAGTCAGTCACTAACTCGGGAGGAAATCTTTCAAGGAGTTTAAAGTGATTATCTGCCTTAAACATTGCACAGAATGAATGAATCATTCTGAAAGCCTCAATGCCTCTTGCTCCCCTAAGCTGGTATTATGTTCCCAGAAAATGTGTTTCCTACAGGCAGGTGACAAAGCAGATCCAGCCATGGAGCTGAATACAGATGCCATCCCTAATTGAAACGAGGGGAAAGGCTCATCATTGTCACATGGCAGAGAAATGCTGTCAAAACAAGCTTTCTAATCATCTGGTACAGGGATTATTTTTCTCTTTCAAAAAAGGATGTACAGATCTAGTAGAGGATCTTATGGCTTTGCCCCATCCAGGAGAGATGTTTGCTGTGGTTGTCACTTACAGGTACGGTCACATCACAGAAAAGTTAAAGGTGAGCCTGTGAGAAACACTGATTTGGAATCTTACCTCAGGAACAACCACACACAGGAAGAGATTATTTCATTTGAGGGGAAAAATTGGAACAAATGAAACCCTGCAGACAAGGTTCAGGGCTTTGGCTGCTTGGTTTGAAGGGAGGGTGAGTTTTACCTGCCAGCAGGCAAAAAAAAAAAGGCCACACTAAGGGTTCAGATGCAAGGAAAAGTTTCTAAAGATAAGATAATGTCTAAGTATCTATATATAAAGGATAATATATTTACCTGTCTGCATATTCTTTGTGAGAGACAGATCACCTCAGATTTCCTGCATAAATAAAACTATACATGGGCAATCTTACACACAGTAAATTAACATTTCCCTGTACCCAAACAAGCAAAAATCAATCCTATCCTTGTCAGCTGATTTTCCAGAGTGTAAGATGCAGATATTACTGTGTTCTTTGTCACAGCTAGTGGGGTTAAAAGAAGGAAACATGTTTTGCCCCCTCTGTCCCTATTACTTCTGGCTAGTGAAACAACAACAAGGAGCTCTACCCCAACAGACACAGTGGTCACAGAAGCCAGTTTTGCCTATGAAAAGTCATTCCAAGAAACAGTCTGTTTTGGGGATCTCAAAGAGAAAGACATATAAAATTTAAAATCCCCTTTGAAGATGCAACACATCATTTCAGGTGATGTATTTAAGAACTGCTCAGATACCATGGCATCAAGGCTCAAAAACATAAACCCAGCCATGGCAGTGTGGGTTAGAATGTGGCAAAGTCAGGCCAATAAAAGGTACTTCAGGTTATTTAATACAGAACACCAGGGAAGGACAGAATTTATCCATGAAAACAGCAACCATGGTAATATATAATTCCTTTCAAACACACTGTGCAGCTTCACATATTAGAGACAAGTCTGCCACCTTGTTTTTAGCTTTTGCCACTTGTTATTTGAATTTATCTCCAGTTACCAAGTAAACCATCATCTCTAGGTAACAGCACATACTAATAAAGCAGCAAAAAATTAACTGTCTAGGTTTGAAGCAGAGATCAATAGGGTGTTCCTCTACCTTTAAGTGTTCTGAGGAACATTATCCTTACTGCCCTTCCACTGTGCCCCTACTAGGATAAATGAAGCTCCTGAAATGCTTAATCAGTGGGTTATAACTTGTGAGGCCAAATCTCTACTGCTGCTTCCTTTCCCATATATTCATGATGTTATTCCTCTGTATGTGAAGTTCTGTGCCCCTAAAACATTGGAATGCCCTTTCTGAACTACTTACAGAATTAGATTCTTGAGACCAGCAACGCTGTGAGGACATATAGAAAAGGCAGAAGAAAAGGTTTGAGCCTGACAGAAAAGGTGGTGTAAGGATTTGTCACAGGAAACACAATCATTTTTATTACATATATATAGTTTTGACTTCAGTTTCTCAGCTGAACATGTCACTTCAACTGCCCCAGTTCTGTGATGTCAGGCAGAGCAGAGAAACAGGAAAATTTGTTTTCCAAGGTTTCAGTTTGCTCCTTCTGACTAGTCACAGAAAAAACCCTTTCAACTTACCTGGGACAGATCCTCTGAGAGTGGTGTCACCCTGCAGTTTGGCTGGGCTGTTCTCAGAAGAGGGTTTGAAACTGGCTGTGATTCCAGTTCAGCCAAAAGCATTGGACCATGGCTTGTATCTGCATCTCCAAAAACTTCTGCTGAGAGAAGAGAGTTCCTTGATGAGCCAGAGCAATAATCTCCCAGTCAACTCCTGTGGCAGAATGTGCAGCCTTCCAAAATTCAACAGTGGGACATGCAGTGTTAAAGAGAATGATTTCCTCCTTACATGGCTCATTGTATATCCCTTAAACTGTTCTTGTGGGGAAAAAAGGAAATAAGAAGTATGAGTCCATGGAAATTGAAAAAATAAATCAGTTTTATCATCTGTAGATTTCCAATGTGGCAGCATTTATGAGAGTTTCAGAGCTGTGTAGTTCATCACACCTTGTATGCTTAATGAGCTTTATCACACTTACTGGAAAGAGACTGGAAAGGCTTCTTCATCAAAGTGTTTCACTGTTGTGTGAATTAAAAGAAACCTGTATATAGGGTATTTTAAAGGGATAATTTCCTCCCTAATCCAGCATTTATCATGCTTTTGCAGACTGGAAGTGTGTAAAGCATCTTTATGAAAAATGTACTGACAGCTCCTGAACTAACTTTAGCCTTCTGCTATCATACAGAGCCAAGGAATGAATTTTAAGCCTAATTAACTATAATCATTGCTTAATTAACTGTAATTATTGTTCACTTTAAGACTGCATGTGCCACATTTCATTTGCATGGTGGTTTTTATGTCTGTGACTTTAAGCACTGAACACAAGGATTTATAAATGAAGGACTGATGATCAAGATGCTGTTGTGTGTCTACATGAGCAACACATGCTCCATCCTACAAATGGACATCAGGTTTCCATAACACAAATAAAAACTGGTTACCAAACTGAAAATAAGCCACAGACACACAATCCCCAATTTTTTTACAGATACATCTGTGACTCATTCTGACAGAGAAACTGAATATCCACTGCGAGGTTCTATGTACAGAGGTGCACACCCTGGAATATGTGAACTTTGACACCCACTGCTGTATAACAATTATTTAATTTTAGCCATAAAAATAATTGTCCAATAAAATGAGGGGCCTGTTTTGTAGCTGTTGTGGCTATCAGGAGATAGCTGGTTTGACTGGCAATCTCACATACCAGTGGTCAGATCAAAAAGATTTGAAAGGAAAGTGGAAACATCAGGGATCATTCCTTTCCCTCCTCCACTCTCCCCTCCCTCCTAGAACAGATTGTTTGCTATTCACTGTTGACTTCACCAGCAAAAGGACTTGGAAACAAGATTTTCTGTTCCTCCCTGATATGAAAACACTCTTGTCTTGAAAGCAGACCTGAGCTTTTATACAATGCTGTTTCCTTAGCAATGCAACGAATTCTGTGCTGTGTTGTGAGGTGGGGAGGGAGAGAAGCTAAATTAAAAATCATCAGAATGCAACAGAGCTCAGTCTGGGATTATTAAAGATTATGTAAAGGCATGGAGCATTCCCCTATGGTAGTTGGTCCAGGGCATTTGACTCCTCTCAAAAAAAATGCTAAAATAAAAACAATACTACAAGATTTGGAGAAATGAGCTTAAAAAATCAGTAGAGAAACACGCTGTTTGTAGATTATCATCACATGCAGGAGCTGGTTTGGTTTTGAAAAGCGTAAAGATATTTACAGGACAGTCAAAGGGCATCCTAAATTCAATTAAAAAAATAAATAAATAAAAGATTTATGAGAGAAACATGTGATGCCAGATACAGCTATGGACAGTCTGGGTCAGGAAGAGGTATCCCTAGAGAGAGGTTCTCCCATTGACAGGCATCTTCTAACTCCATGGTCCTGAGCACCATTAGAGACCTGTGGAATCATAGAATGGTTTGGGTTGGAAGGGACCTTAAAGACCATCTCATTCCAACCCCTGCCATGGGCAGGGACACCTTCCACCAGCCCAGGTTGCTCCAAGCCCCATCCAGCCTGGCATTGGGCACTTGCAGGGATCCAGGGGCAGCCCCAGCTTCTCTGGGCACCCTGTGCCAGGGCCTGCCCACCCTCCCAGCCACCAATTCCT
>JAWWEW010000165.1:59259238-59272631 GCA_035583185.1 Anabacerthia variegaticeps
AGGGATGGGGCAGCCACAGCTTCTCTGGGCAACCTGTGCCAGGGCCTGCCCACCCTCCCAGCCAGGAATTTCTTCCTTATATCCTATCTAGATCTCTCCTCTTCTAGTTTAAAACTGTTCCCCTTTGTCCTGTCACTATCTGCAAATGATCTGGATCACTGATTTATTCCTTCATCACACTGTCCTTAGTGCTGACTGTCCTCTAACAACGTGGAGTGACTTGGAGAAATGTCTTACCCCAGGGAGCCCAATGTAACCAACCTCCAAACAACATTCAACAAGATACTTTAAAGTAAAAGTTTGACAATAGATCATTTACCAGAATGTATCTTCAACGTATTTCAACATGCAGCTGGTCCAAAATGTTAGGTCTCAGCTACTTTAAAAGGTTCAAATGTTAATCACTTCAAAACCAGGCAAGTATTTTTATTTCTCCAAGATGTTATTTGCCACGTGTCGAACACATTCAATATCAATCCACTTCCTACTGGTCAAGGGTTAATAATGTGAGATCTGTTTCCCTTGTCAGATTCATAAATGTGAAAATTAAAAGGACAGAAAACCAGCTGTTTGATCACTTTAATTTACACAATTTTTGATGAGTCAGTGCAACCACGTTTGTGTTGCAACAGCTTAATAATTATTTCAGTCTAGTTTAAACATATCTAAAACCACAGTCAACAAAGAGTTTCTACATGCTTGCAGCAGTTAAATTAAACAAGTATGGATGTACATTTTCAGATAACAAGGGAGAACCAGGATATAAGGGAGAGGGAGGATGGACCACTGGTTTCAGCACTAGTTTCAACTCAAAAGAAATTAATTTCCCTGGTTTGCCAGAACTTATCCCTGCACTGCTTTGTACAAGCCATTATGTGTGTGCCTCAGCTATCCATGTGGGAAAATATTAATTTCCCTATCATTACAGGAATATATGAAGCTAAAATATTTTGCTAAAATGTATTTATGAGACACTGCAGTATCAACAGGATGGAGTGATGAAAGCGAAGAGGAGCAGTGCCATGTCAGGGGACAGAGAGAAGTATCTTGAACTGCTGGTGTTAATATCTGTCCTGTGGAAACTGCCTTCAAGAAGGGTCAGACTAAGTGTTTCTCAGAACTGAACTGGATTAAAAAGAGTAAAATAAATACTTTACAAGTTAACTTCTGCATAGATAAGTGGGTATTTATCATGATTTTTGTTCAGATTGTAGAAAATTGCAAAGAAGAGCAAACACAAGGTTTGAACTAAATCTCATTCTCAGAATAGGGATGCTAATAATTTCATTGTAGGAACTGCCTGTGAATTTTGGATTTTGAACATGTTGTCTGAAATTACTTCAGATTCTGCTATAGAAATGCACACAAATATCTCACAGAAGAAATACCGGTCTAATGTACCTCCAATTGGGATGATCTGTCCTGGGGATGCAGAAGAGAACCCCTGGTGTGGTCTGTTCTCAGGGCTCTGAGGAGCTGGATGGTCCATATAAAAGGAATGTCCCATTAGGATTCTCTCTTCTGCTCTGGTCAGCCTTGGTCTTTGACCTTCACTGAGCTCCCCAACACTGCCATCAGAGTCCTGCAGAGGACACCAACATCACAGCAGCAGCTATAAAAAACCCAATTAATTTCTTCCAAACCCAGGCACTGTTTTCTAATTAATTAACCCTTAAAACACATATAAACTTAAATCTATACTATTTGCATTGAATAAAGAAAACAAACCCAGGAGATATCATCTGGGTTTGAAATTAAGATCTGCATTTATCAGTACTGGACAGAAAAGGGTCACTTGCAGCCAAACATCATTTATTTTGTTAGTGATATCCCAACGTGAGGAGGACCTAAGTTATATTTTTAGCACATGAAGCCTTTAATGTTATAGATTTGGCCACTGTTGACTGTCTGCCCTTGAAACACTGTCAGCATCTAAAAGCTATTGACTCTCTGTTGTACTGCATGTCAGATAAAAGCTTCAATTTTTAAGTAGGCTTGGAGGGCACTTAAAATAGGGACAGTTCTGTGGATTCTGACTTCCAAAGCTGCAGGGGAAAACCAGCTTGCTTCCATGCAGGAAACAGGTTGAATACAGACACACACGTGTGCACAGTATCATTCCAAGGCAATATTAGTAAAATCCAGGAGAATATAGTTTCTCTTATAAAGGAGCAGGGACAAGTGCACACACTTTGCCAGACGCTGGGGGGAGTTTATTAGTGCCTTGTGTGGACACACTGAGCAGGCCATGACTATGGGAAAGGGGAAAAGCAAATTAGAGATGCATTTGTAATTGGCAGTGCTGATGAGAAAATGTCACTGCAATTACAGCCAGACTGGGAGCTGACACTGTAGAAAGCTTTTCACCAAGTCCATCCACTGGAGCTCATTAGCAAAATAAAGAAGGACAAAGGAACAGTTAAGGAAGTGAGTCAAGTCAGTAATTATTTAGACTAAACTGACCAAGGCAGAAGGAAGAAACTGCATATGCATCAGTAAAACCACAAAAAGCAAGATCTGCTGTCAATAAAGGTATTCATGGACCACACTGCAGTAGTCAGAGTTCACTTCCTTCAAACATTCTTCCAGCCATGTCAATTAGAATAAACACCCACTTCAAAGTATTCTCCCCATAGAAAGGACTTGGATGTATCACAAACAAATTGTGATGCAGATAGTTCTACTTTTTCTGTTGGTCTGGTTTTTTATGCCAACTGAATAGGAATCTTTTGAGGTTTAGGTACAAGATCAGCATCAACAGCATGTGCATGTAAACATCTGATGAGTTGCTCTTCATCCCTCCCTAAAACACTCCTAGGGCTGTTAAGTGCAGTGAACTTGTGCTATTAAACATTCCACCTATATTGCTGAAGTGACAAGAAACTCCCTGGTGCTCCAAGTGACAGGACAAAGCTGGTGCTTGGGAATACCTTGAAAACCAGGTACATGTGATGTGAGGTACAGCTTGTTTGGAACAACACTGAGCCTTCAGTGCTTCTAAAAAGCCTTACAAAAGAACAAGGCCAACAGTAGTGTGGGATCACTTCCAGCAGGGAGTGAAGCGTGAACCTGTTCTATAGCCAACAGGAAGGACAGGCTTGAAACATTTTATCTGCTTTTGAGTAAGAAAGTACCACTTCTAAACTACTGTACTGGAAAGCAAAGGACAGTAAGTTACCTCTGAATGGTCTATTCCTTCTTGTGGAGGTGCCTGATTTAATTTGGCTAAAAGAGTCAGGACAGGATCCCTGTGATATCCTTTATCCAGTCTCCTCACCACTTGCCCTTCACTTGGAGGATCATAATCCTAAAACAAAGAAAAAAAATCCACATAATACATGATCCCAAACTGGTTTTTGTAGGAACTTGAATCATTCTCACTTTAGCTCACAACTAAGCCTGTTTCTTTTTTTAACAGTAAGTTGTTACAGTTTCCACACTGAAAAATTGTATCATGAAAATCCAGGCATTTAAAAATAGGCAAACAGATGACACTGCTTTCTCCTTTTACCCACAAACATGCACAGTCTTTATTTGATGCAAAAGACTGCAAGAGAAAACTTCTTAGAGAGGAGCAAGGTCCTTTAGGTCTCCAAAGACCAAGGAAACAGTTAAATCCTGACATACTCATTCTAGCAATGATGTGGCTGCAGAGCTGCTCTCAACCAGAAAGGAAACATCTTCCTCACCGAAACAGCCTCCTTTGAGGATGGAGGAGTATTGAAAGGAGCTACAATCCAGTTGACAAAGAGAGGGAAGAACATCTTAGCAAGCAAACGTTCTTCTCATGAAGAGAACTTGAAGTTAACTTGATAAGAGTTAAGCCCAGAGTTTAAGAGAGGAAGTGTGGCAGGCTGGGGAGGCACAAAGATCTGCAAGGTCAGGGCACAGTCTACAACTATGGTTGTTGTTTTGGGGTTGTCCTGTGCAGAACTACTACAGAAGTACGTAAATCCAAAATACAAATTATCCAAAATATAAAATATAACTTAGTTTGTGTAATGCCATCTTTTCGTCTTTGATGTCCTGAAATCCTAACACTCTTTGTGAGTGTACAGTTTAAAAGCATAAATTTAAACAGTTGGTAAGTGAAAATGTTTCAAGCCCATCCAATTAATGAAGAAGCCCAAGGTGGAATCCACATTAAGTCTGTTTCTTTAGGAAACATTTCCTTACCATCTCATTGGCATCTCGCAAAGTGCTGGATAAGCTCTCAGTGAGGTTTGGAAGAGACAGTCCTCCTGCTGCTAAGGATGAAAAATATTTTGTGTTACAACTAGCAAAAAAAACATGAATGTTTTTACAGGAATAAAACAAGGCCACATTCTTTAATGATTACAACTCTGTGCTTCAGTAAATTGGGAAATTCCTACTGCTGGATGTCTCATAAAGACATATTTTCATATTTCTTACACTTTGCTTTCAATAAGAACTTAGTACCACATGGTACTTAAGCATGACAAGTCCCAATTCTTTTCCAAGTTGATCTCATGACAAAAGAGCAGATTGAATCTTTTTTTCATTAATAAACAGCAGCATTTTGTTCACAGACAAGAAAAAGAACAACGAGGTCTCTTCAATCTTCATGAACTGAAAGTTAAGGACCAGGTTAATGCTTGCAGTCGAATCAGAAAATGTATAAATGTAACTTCACTTGACTGGAAGAGTTTATAAAGAATAAAAATGACTTCAAGTGCTAATTTGCAGAGCTGTGTGCAGTCGGTTACCTCCTGCTGCCAGCACGTGTCCATAGCTGAAGAGCACCTCCCCTTCTGAGATGGGCCTGTCTGTAGTTTCAGTCTCTGTGAGGGTGATGCTGCTCTCCTGTGTGGACACTTCAGAACTAACGGTGGGCTCAGGGGATGGGACCTGGGCACGGCGTGGAAGCGACTCCAGGGGCCTCGCTGAGGGCTGTTGGGATGGTAAAACCAAGGCCTCTGGCTCCTCATCATTAGCCACTGACATCTCACTGCAAGGTAAGAGTATTATGAACACACCAAAACACTGAACAATACAGACTAAAGCCTTAAATCAATGCTGAAAAGAAATTAATTTGCAAGTCTTTTTTCAAAGGAACACAGCATTTTACAGAATAGCCTGAGAGACAACACAGCTAAATAACGTTATTGATAAGTTTCTGGTTCCAACTAAAATTTACCATGTGTATTCCCAATGAGGTAAGAGAAAAAATAAAAGCTAATAATACAATACTTCATTGTCACTACAGGTATTACTGGCAGCTGTACCAACACAAGCTTACTAAGTACAGCATTCAGCAGGACAATGAATGGCGGCTGACAAACCCTCAGAAAGGTTCTGATTCCACAGTTTTCTTCAAAATACAATTCAAATACTTGAAGAAGAAAAAAGAATCCTGGCTTATCTCATTGCCTGCTGACACACACATTAAGCGTTTCTTTCTAGTGACTTTCTGAGGATATATGCAGATAGAATATACATATTCATGTTTCTGAGAAAGGAGAAAACAGTGCAGCCTGTTCAACTCACACAGCCTTGGGAGGGAAAGGTTCCTCAGTTAAAGGGCTGGGTTTCTCCTCTTCCAGAGGAAGTTCTGCACCATCCCACGGGCTTGGAGGCTTTGGACTTTCCACTTGTGCAGCGTGGGAGCCCCGCTCTGAGGCAGGAGGGCTGGGTGTGGCTGCTGGAGGGGTATTGACAGGGGTAACCACAGGTGTGCCAACAGGACCCGTGGCTGCTGCAACCCCAGCTCCTGCAGGTGGGAAGCCAAGTCTCAGATCACAGAGGAAAGCAGGGAGTAGAGCTCAGACCCAATCAGTTCTACTAAGCACTTGTAGTTTTTGTGATACCTTTGGATAGCTATGGAGGCAAGACTAGATTAAGAATAGCTTCAGTGTTGGCACCTGAAGAAGTTGGAATAAAACCTCAATTTCTGACTTCCTTTAATAAGGGAGACTGCTCTGTATTAAAAAACTCCATTTACTTGAAGAGTGTGCATTTGACTTAATTAACATTAAACCCACAGAAAACAGCAAAAGACAGCTATTTTTCTGATGTGAAAAATTGTGGAGGGGTTGGGAGGGGTGGAAATCACACAGACCATAGAAATGTGCATTAAGTTTGAAAATAGAAATGTTATCAAATAAGAGATGTTTGCTTTTTATATAAATCAGCCCATATTTTTTGTACTACATGAGTTCCCACTTGCATTATAGCCTCAAGAATATTTATCCTGAGAGATAGCATGTCTTTGAAGAGGAAAATTAAAGGCAGTAGATTAAAGCATATTTGCCACTTCCAAACTTCAATTATTATTTTCAATACCTGTTTCTTTAATTTTTTCACGCTCACGACCATCCCCACTCATTTCTGTAGGAGATGGAGATGGCTCTGGAGTTTTGACTGGGGGCAATTCCTTTTCTGAAGGTGGTGTTGGTGGTGGTGTGGCCTGGGGGGTTGGCAATGGTGTAGGCACAGGAGACTCCTGAGGGGAAGAAAAATCATAACCACAGTTGTTATCTCAGTGCAGAATTCCTGACTTCCAAGGATCCCCAGAGAGAGCTGAGGAAGGGAGAGAAAGGCAGGTTTTCACAGAACAGGAGCAGTTGTTGCTTAGATACCTCATCATGGATCTAACTCCTCCATCTAAACAGAAAGTTGCACTGGGCTAAATGGTATGACTGGGAAAATAAACCCAGTAAATTATCAATTACAATGAACACACTGGGAAATCATTAGGTATGGAAAAAAACAGGCTGTTTCACTTGCAAGGGATCTCCAGTAATCACCTGGTCCAGGTGCCTGAGCACTCCAGGGCTGACCAAAATTTAAAGCATATTATTAAAGGCATTGTCCAAATGCCTCTGAAACACTGACAGCTTTGAGGTATCAACCACCTCTCTAGGAAACCTGTCTCAGGGTTTGACCATCCTCTTAGTAAAGAAATGCTTCCTAATGTCCAGTCTAAATAAGAATTACATTATTGTATGATTTTTAATAAAGTATTTGATACAACACAACAAACTATCTTGTGACATGGATAACAGTGAGTGAGGATGGTAATTTCATGGTAAGAAAAATCAGCTAAAAAGAAGATTACAAACAAAGGAACAGCCAAGACAGTAAAGCACCAAAATAAGGACAAACATAATTGTGATGTTCCTTTTAAAGATGACAGCAATGGACATAAATCTGACAAGCAAGTATGATGACTGTCATTTAGGCTGTTACAGAGGAATATGATGAACCTTTCCTGAAATTTCCAGCTTTGTTCCCTGACATTTCATAGAGAAAACAAGATAATGAGGCTAAAGGAAGACTCCCAGTTTAGTTTCTGAAGAATAAGTCCTCAGACTGAAGATTTTTATTAAAATCCCTTGTGGAAAGTGGAAGACGCCATCACATTTGGCAGCTCACACACAACTGCGTGACATTGTGAACACCAAAGAACTGAGGAACAGCTGAAGGTCTAGATGGGGAACTCCACAGTGGGAAGGGATGGATCAAGAATGAACCAACTGGAGAGTCAAGAACTTCTGCTGTAAGCTCAGCAAAAAGGGAAAGAGAAGGAAAAAACCCCAATCTAGAAAGCACAAGTTAAAGGATAAGTATCAGCTACAAATGTAAAGGACTTTAAAATAGGACTTTAAAAAAGGAAAACTGAGATTGCAGCAAAGGCAGAAGAGTATCACAACCACAGAACAAGGCACTGAGGAGACCCCATCTCACACACTACATTACTATTACAACTGACCATTAGCATATCAGTGTTACCTGTGCTCCAGACCAACCTAAAATGGGAAACACCAAAGCTGCCCATCAGCAAGAGTCAGAAAATGGTCCCCACTGGATTTTATTTAGGCTCATCAAACAAGGGCCAAAAAGGACAAAACTAATCTCTTGAAGACTGCAATATATATATATAATAAGGAAAACCCAACCATTTCAGCCTAAGGATATTTCAGTTTAAGCTGGTACAGAAACAAAAGGGCCATTAGTAAATGCAGAATGGACAATAGGAGGTTTCTGAGTATCAGAAGAACAAGCTACAAGGACCAATCCCCTTGGACATCCAGCCCTCCTTGGTCTGTACTGGAGTGGGGCAGAGATGCAGGATGGCTGTATTTCAGCCCAAAGCAGTGGCCTGATCACCTCTGACTCCAGAATGACCTGTCTGTCCCTTACAGCAGGTACCAGGTGGTATTTCAGCCTAAATGCAGAGAGCAGAACAAAATAACTGATCCCACTTCACCAAAGCCTTCAATAGTTGGATTTCTAAGCACAGCAATTTCCTCACATGCATCCCAAAGACATTACACACCACCAGACTGCAGCACAGCCACGCTGATATCAAAATAAGAGCCAGCTGTCATTTGATTATCAAAGGAAACACAGGAAATTATACTCTATTACAGGAAGCTCTACTAATCAATTAAGCATTTACTGAAAACTACTGAGTTCAAAACTAAGAAAGAATTAATAGTCATTTTAACAGATATTAAAGAATGGCTGCAAGCCCGTAAGACCAAAAATATCACCCTCAGCTTCCATTTCCTCTTAGATGAAGAAATTAATTTCTTCATATCTCATTTGTTCACAAGCAAGCAGCACACTTATTTTTGTTGAAAATAACATGAGCTGTCTTTTGACAATGTGAAATTAAGTACCAAGTTCTTCCCTTAGAAATCAGTTTTGTGCTCAGCCTTGAAGTAAATAAATAAATAAAGCATCTCCATGCAGCACAAAGGAGCTGATTTTGCTTTCTCTTCAATTTTTTTAAAAAGCAAAATAGAATCACAGAAGGGTTTGGGTTGGAAGGGCCCTCAAAGATCACCTCATTCCACTCCCTGCTATGGGCAGGAACACCTTCCGCTAGTCCAGGTCACTCCAAGCCCTGTCCAACTTGACCTGGAACACTCCCAGAGGCAGCCACAGCTTCTCTGGGCAACCTGTGCCAGAGCCTGCCCACCCTCCCATCCAAGAATTCCTTCCCAATATCCCATCTAACTCTGTCCTCTGTCAGTGGGAAACCATTCCCCCTTTCCCTGTCCCTCCAGGCCCGTGTCCAAAGTCTCTCTCCAGCTCTTTGGAGTTCTTCTGCACACTGGAAGGGGCTCTAAGTTCTCCCTGGAGCCTTTTCTTCCCCATCCTGAACCCCCCCCCCAGCTCTCCCAGCCTCCCAGTCTCCAGGTCTTTGAACATTTTTATTGCCTCCTTGGACTGGCTCCATGTCCATGTCCTTCCTGTGCTGAGGAGTCCAGACCTGGACAAGGTAGTACTTCCAGGTGGGGTATCAACAGAGCACAGTAGAGGGGCAAATAGGTTTAATCTTGTTGTTGCTGGGGTAAAATAAGGAATAATACAAAAAGGTAAATGCTGCACATTCAGTTCATCCCGAAATTATCCCTTAGAACTTCTGTAGGAAGGCTTAAGGAAAATGGACACTTACTATCACAGTTGTCGTGCGTGGACCCACGTTGGGATCAGGAACAGCTCTCTGAGCCTCACTGTCCCCCAGCATGGTTGCAATTGTTTCACTGAGAGCTTCATTTACAAAATGATTTATCATTTCTGAGTCCACAGGGACACCAGCGTTGACAAAGAGCTGGAATCCTCCTCCACCTGCAACTTCAACTGAAAATGAAGGAACATAAAGCTCAAGTCCAGGTCTCACTTCCTAAAAGGCATGTTCTGTACTGCAGCCACTCATTTTATACTCCATGAGCTTTTAAACATTCCTTTGAAAAAAGTGATTTTTGTTTTTTTTTACTCTAAACAACAGTAGAGAAACAATTCAGGATCATAAAAGAAGGCAACAGCAAAGGGCAGTCACATCACAGGAGAAATGTATTTCTCTCCACACTCACACATTTACAAGGGAGGTAATTTTTGACATCTCTATTAACAAAAGAAAAGCAAACAAACATTACAGGCTTAGCAAAATGCCAGATCTGATGTAGATGGCCAACAGCAGAAGGTGATTTGTACCGTGGTGTGATTTATGCCTTCTTTTTCTTTTTTTTCCATAATTTATTTCAATGGCCTTATACCACAAGATAAACTTAAGTGTGAACTGCTGCTTTTTGCAGTTTCACTGGTTCAGCATTATCCCCCCTTAGGCTCAGGCAACAGTGACCTACAGAGCTTGTTAAAATCAGCCAAAAATTGAGAGAACCCATCTGCTGAGATCAGGAACTCCCACTCACCAATGTCAGGGGTTACAACCTCCTCGTCTCCGCTCTCTGAGGTGCTGACACTGGGAACTGTTTCCTTCTGAACAGGGCACATCCCACTGATAATTTTGGCCATTATTTCCTGTTCCACCCTGGAAGAATAAAATCTGTTTAACCATCAGCAAACATCAACACACCTAAAAGTACACAAAAGAGCATCCTTGACATAAAATGCAGGGCACCTCAAAGGAGAAGGGAACGGAGGTGAGAAGAAAGGGAAGGACAGTTAGGGAATCATTCCTTCTTCCGGATATATTTTTTTGCCACTTGTTACATTGCAACTCACCAATTTATCAACCTGTTTTCTATAGTTTCTCTCCTTTGAATCAGTTCATCCAAAACATCAGCAGGCTGCTGAGGAGCACAAGCCACTGGAGGAAACAAAGGACCGTTGTACTTTGGCGAGGCAACTTTAAACTGGCCATTAAGCTCCAGAAGAGGCTCAAAGAACTCTGAAATTTCATCCCTCTCCTCTTCCTGATCCTAATAAATAAGTAGTAAATTAAGTTATGGTGCATTTCTGGAAGGCAATGTCATTGAGGTAACTGTCAGGGTTGTTTTTTTTTTAAGAAACACTTGCAGATGTGTCACAGCACACAAACCACATTCTCCCCCCTTAGTGTGTTGTGGTTAATTGATACAACTCTAAGCTTAGCAAATCATAAATCTGTAGAGGTATAAACTTATAGGAACTGCTAAGTAAAACATGATTTGGCTCATATTTCCTGCCTGTGCTGCACAGGGCAGGGAGCCAGTGGCAATGGTAATACTTGAAAAATTTACTTGTGACATAAGTCAAGATTCTTTAATGTACACTCCAGAAATGTTCCTCCTCTAAACAGAAAACTTCAGGAAACTTTCTACAGTTACTTGCTGGGTTAGGGGGTTTTTGATTATTTTTGGGGTTGGGATTTAATATTTTGGTTGGGTTTTTAAATAAATTAATCTTGCTGTTTAAAAAGACACATTCCCAAAATTTAATGAGCATGTAATCTGCCAAAACTCTAATAAACTTGAAGACTGGACATTCATACTTTACACATATGTTACATGTGTGCTTACACTTCCACTAACTCCAGCTGCTGAAAGTTAAAAGGTATTTCTGGGTAATAATCCACAAAATCCTCACAGACATCTTGATTTTAATGATAATGTGCTATTTTTAAAAAGTTCTAGAAGTTGCTTGGTGTGTGTTATAATGTTTGGCTGTTCCCAAAGGTGCCCCCCTCCTTTTCCCTGGAGCACATACACAGCACCAAGTCCCAAAACTCAGTCACTAACATACTGTAAAGTCTCCTGATGGATGAGAACCTGCACCCTTCAGCTGTAAGATTAAAACCAAATGTCTCTAATAGTAATATGACTCTCTAAGAAGAAAATTCGGCAGGGCAGAAAGAGATGAAGAGCTGAGTCCTAAATTACCAGTGAGCAGTATGTGACGGTGCATAAAAGAGATCCCTGTAAATCCACATTTACTAAGATTAATCTCCAACACAGTGAAAGAAGAAGAAAGTCTTCTTTTCCCTTGCATAAATTAAACTTACTTTTAACCCATAAAATAAAATAAAAAATCCATGCTATATATTATCCATGAATAAAAGAACAAATCACTGAAAACACAAAGAATAGAGAAGGGAAAAGAAGAAAAAGGCAGTACCATTTTCCTTTCTCTCTCCCCAACCCAGGATTAATAATTCCCTCCTACCTTAATATACTTTAAAACTGCAAAGTCAGAGGGGTCCCTGATGGGCATTTACAACACAGACCTATCGGGGAGCAGGATCCTTCTGGATCTTTAAACAGGGATAGTTCTTCAAAGAAGCAAGAAAAGCAGAATATGTATATTTGGGTGACAAACAAAGACCTCTAAACCATTCTAGGCAGAGAAATAAACAGTGAAGTTAAACTCAGAAAGCACTGGATGCCCTGCAAGCTGATAAGCAGTTCATGCTGTCAGGATATATGTACTCAGAGCCATAATTCATTCTGACAGCAAATGTAAAGATGTCTTTGTCCAGCATTTCATTATGCATTTTCTCCTGCCCGCTTTACTCCATAAATTTTCTTTGATGCTGCCTACTTAATGCTTCTGAAAGTATGCAAAATACAAACATCTGGATTAAATAAACCAAATACATACAATAAATCTCACATATATTTAGTAACTGACAAACTTTTTGCAGTCCTCGTGCATTTCTAAAATATTTTATATTTAATAGTGCACAAACCCATAATAATGCACAAATCCAGGAGAAAATTATATTCATTTTGGGGTGATACATCATTTCTACTGAAATTAAAAAATAATGTAACAGTCAGTATTTAATTATAGAGATTGAACTTGAACATATATCACCTTGTAGACCAATCTTGAATAATCTGCACTCAATTCTGCATTTTGCTTCCCTGGAGACTGTTGAAAATACCTATCACGACTCCCAATCAAAATACGGCATAAATTAGAAAGTCTTCCAGATATGCCTGGAATATTAATCACTGCACTTTATTATAAAGTATCAAACCGAAATTCTATTTCCCAAATTCCACTGAGATACTTAAAAAAAAAAAAGTTTGAAATTATTAGGTGGTAGAGGTTAGTTTTGTTCCATTACCAAACATGTATATGCAGAGTCTTTTATCAGAGCCTCCCAAAACTAAAGTCACGGATTTCTTGATGGAATTCTACAGCAAGTCTCACAGGCAAGGCCAGGCTGCATTGCAGGTGTCACCTGGGATCTTCTGTCTCAAGAGTCACACGTGTAAAAATACCAATGTCCCCACAAACACCTGTGGGAAACCAGGGCTGAGGAAAATACTCTGAGCTCTGTAGGTTCTAAATTTTGAGTGGTGTTGAAATTGAAAGCAAGAATTCAGAGAGACAAGTTCTCCCTTTGCAGTTAGGGCATGTTCAGAGAGAACAGAAAGTGTGTGCAGCCCTAAATCCCGCTAAATTTGCCAAAGGTGCCCCAGGATGTGGCTGCTCACAAGAGGTAACACAATAAATCTGAGAGTTTGTTCTTGGGTCATGTGAGCAGAGCAAGGTTCTCACTCTGAAACGCTCCCAGAATGGTTTGTATTGGAAGGGACCTTAAAGATCATCCAGTGCCAACCCCCTGCCATGGGCAGGGACACCTTCCACCAGCCCAGGTTGCTCCAAGCCCCATCCAACCTGGCCTTGGACA
>JAWWEW010000165.1:59272731-59362476 GCA_035583185.1 Anabacerthia variegaticeps
ACCCCCTGCCACGGGCAGGGACACCTTCCACCAGCCCAGGTTGCTCCAAGCCCCATCCAACCTGGCCTTGGACACTTTCAGGGATCCAGGGGCAGCCACAGCTTCTCTGGGCATCCTGTGCCAGGGCCTGCCCACCCTCCCAGCCAGGAATTTCCTCCCAATCCCAATCTAACTCTGCTCTCTGTCAGTTTAAAATGAAAAGGAAGGGTCCATGCAAGGAAACCTCTTCTGCACAGAAGGTCTGAAATGACTTTGTTTCAGCTGCAACCATCGATCAAAAATAAAGAAATCAAAGTTCTTGTCTGCTTTCTTTTGTAATTTTTCTTACTGTGAAATAAGAGCACCTAATTTAACTATTTTGGGAGATGGAGCTCTGGGTCTTCAAACAAAGGACAGAGAGGTTGCAGTGAGGGGAGTTGTGTATGACAAGTTGGGGTATTTAGTCCTCAGGACTGTTAAAACAAACAAGTGCCAGGTTTTGGGATAAAGGTCTGTCTCCACCCACACAAAGGAGACAGAGGAACACCACCACATGGGAGAACAACCCAAAACAGCAACCAAGCACCCAAGGGGGTTATTCCAAGGGCTCCCACAGGAGAAGGCCCAGCCCCAGGAGTGACACCCAGCATGACAAGCCCATGGAATGACTCTCCACAACACCTTTCTTAAGGCTGGGCAGGTGCATCTGTATGAGGTGATGACACCATGAACTGTTCTGGGATGCAGGGAATAGGTATTTTGGGATGGCACTACACTTTTTATGTGGTGTTTACAGTGAGGAAGAGGAGATGTGGAAAGAGAGGGCTTGACTGGAAGGGATGTCAAAGATGACCTCATTCCATCCCCCTGCCACAGGCAGGAACATCTTCCACCAGACCAGGCTGCCCAGAGCCCCATCCAACTTGACCTGGAACACTCCCAGGGAAGAAAAAAACCAGAAAAAGATAAAATATCAAGAAGATTTCACACAAATACTTATCCTCCTCAGTTCTAACAGAATCAAGTTTTCATAATAAAAGGGAGAGCGGGGAAGACAACAATGAGCTGTTTTTCCATATAGCATTTTATGGACATTTTTTCATGAATCTGAAATGTCTTTTATGACAATAACTTTGCTTTCTTTTGATGTCTTAAATACCCCTGCCACTCCAGAGACTGATTTTATGCTTCCACATTGTGTTTGCCTTGCACATTTTTAAGAACATTGTCTGTGTGGTCATAGGCCAAACATATGTTTCACTTGGAACATTTTTTGGTATTGTGGTTAAAATATATCCCATTGCCAAAAATAAAAGATAAAAGCAATCCAGGAAAAAACATGAAAAAAGAAGAGATGAATAACTATTATTCACATAATAAAAATTTAACATTGCAGCATTTTTTGTTATTTCATAAAATGACTTCTTGAATAGCTTTCCTGTTTAGGAAATTAAATTAAATTAAAACTTTTTTTTGTGCAAACAGAAGAACAATGTCCACATAGATTTAATTCCTCCCCTCCAATAACATCAGCAATTTTAAAACTATAAATGAACAAAGGGTTTGCACACTTTTGATAGACAAACCACCAATTTAGGGCTGTTTTAACAAACTGATGGTGTTAAACGATGAATTAATTTTAAAAATAAATCTACCCTACAGACCTGTAGGCTACAGGGTTAATATCTGATGTACACTCTATTCCTGGGACCAGGAGCACACAGAAGGTGTAAAAAGAATACATTTGGGGGCAGATTTTGATATGCACATAGTGAGTCTTGCTCACTGAAGTGAAATACAGGCTGGTTCACCAAGCCTGAGTGTTTGTCAGCCCCTACTCTGACAGCTGACTAAAAAAAGGACTTGCTACCTAAAACAATTAAACTCTAAAAGAGTATCTCAAAGAAACCCGTGTTACCATAATCCAAAAATGACAATGTTAATAAATTTTGGAAATTCCTAGTGGGACCCATGAGGTGAGCAGTATAGGGATGAGTACAGAGAATCACAGAGTATGCTGAGTTGGAAGGGACCCACAAGGATCACTGAGTCCAACTCCTGGCCCTGCACAGGACAGCCCCAAAAATCACACCTGTGCTTGAGAGCATTGCCCAAATGCTTCCTGAAGTCTGTCAGGCTTGGGTTTGGGTTGGGAGGGACCTCAAAAACCACCTTGTTCCAACCCCCTGCCTTGGGCAGGGACACCTTCCACCAGATCTGGTTGCTCCAAGCCCCGTCCAACCTTGGACACTTCCAGGGATGGGGCAGCCACAGCTTCTTTGGGCAACCTGTGCCAGGGCCTCACCACCCTCACAGTCAAGAATTCCTTCCCAACATCCCACCTAAATCTACCCTTTTACAGTTTGAAGCCATTCCCCCTTGTCCTGTCCCTCCATCCCAAGTCCCTCTCCAGCTCTCTTGGAGCCCCTTTAGGCACTGGAAGGGGCTCCAAGGTCTCCCTGGTGCCTTCTCTTCTCCAGGCTGAACAACCCCAGCTCTCTCAGCCTGTCAACACATTCATCACATACAGAGTTTTGAATTGTGAAATCCAAGTGCTGTAATCACTGCTGATTTTAGAGCACTACTTGTATTTCTAGTGTATTCTAACATATCCACATAAAAGCTAATTTTAGCTTTTTACTCTAATTCTTCAAAAGCTCCTCTACTTACCAACACACAGTAATTTCTAATACTCTCTACAGCAGTGTAAACAGGTGATTATTACTCACAATATCTACCTTTAAAGCTTCTAGTAAAGGAAACTAATTTTTTAGGTTGTTTTCAGTTACAACAGAATGATATAAAAAATATACCCTTTTTTCAAAAGGAAGGATCCTTTTGCAATAGGATTACCTGCATGACATCAGTAACATCAATGAAATTCGTTCCTGGAAACTTTGTGTCTTCCTCTTCACTGGGTATATCTTCTGGAGTCTTGTAAAGACAGATTGCAATTGTTAGGTCTTTCGTAGTTGGGGGGGAAAATGCATTAAGCAGAAAAACTTCTTGACAAGAATGCAATTAAATAACCACTCACTGTCAATAGTCTGAATTGAGAGAAAATGTTTTAACCACCTTAAAAGTCATGATGAATTTCTTTGCACAGCATAAAGAGAGATGATTAGAACAACTTCTTGCATGCTGACAACTCAAGCCTGCTGTTACCAAATCTGATGGACTATTTCAGCATCAAAAGCTGTAGGGCAACAGTCTCTAAGTGTCTTAAGCAATTTACTCATGTACAATTTCTACAGTATTATTTGAGAATCAGAAACTCACAGAACGGTTTGGGTTGGAAGGGATCTTAAAGATCCTCTCATTCCAACCCCTGCCATGGGCAGGGACACCTTCCACCAGACCTGGTTGCTCCAAGCCCTGTCCAACCTGGCCTTGGACACTTCCAGGGATGGGGCAGCCACAGCTTCTCTGCCCAACCTGTGCCAGGGCCTGCCCACCCTCACAGGGAAGAATTTCTTCCTAAGATCTGATCTAAACCTATTCTCTGTCAGTTGGAAGCCATTCCCCCTTGTCCTGTCACCCCAGGCCATTGTAAACAGTCCCTGTCCACGTTTCTTGTAGCTCCCTTCAGGTACTGGAAGGCTGCAATTAGGTCACCCTAAAACTCCTCTCCAGGCTGAACAATCCCCATTTTCTCTCCTTGTGGCATAGCTGCTCCATCCCTCTAATCATCTTGATAGAATGGAGTAACATAATTTTTCAATAATAATCACTATTTTAGTCCACGAACTCTGTCTTATTCAGTGAATACCTTAACCACAGGATTCTGGAGGACTCAGCTCCTGAAGTCAGGATAGCAATTAACACACAGGGAAAATAAAATGTGCATTAACCTACAAAAATAATCCCTGTCTCACCCTGCCTTCACAGTGTCCAGTCTGTCCTTATTGTCCAGTGTGCAGCAGTTATGCTTAGAGTTGTACAAAACCCTTCCTGCTTAGATTAGATTCAAAACCCTTCTGAAAAGTTACATGGAAAGAGGATGGACTGGCCAGCTCCACACACCACAGGCTCCCAGGGACACGAAAAAATGCCACTAAACTCTTGAGAACAGCCAAGGAGCAGCTGGAATGAAGAACATTCTCAGTCTTCACACCAGAACACTGAAGCCAGTGTAAACAAGAGAGACATGGGCCAATACGGATTATAATTCTTAACAGGGCACAGAAACACTGTTTTTCTCGAGTTTCATTGTGATTATTTAATCTTGGAAGAACTGTGTCTCGCTGCAATTTGTCATTTTCTTAAACAAATATCTTATAGCATAAACTCTTTAGAATAATGACTCCATTTTTCCTGGAACTGACTCATTTCTCTGACTAAAGACAATGGAATAACTTTGTAGTAATTTAACATACTTTCTCTTTGAACAAGTTTGAACTTACAGACAATCAATACCTGTATTACAGCACTGACAGGAGGAGGCAGAGGTTCACAGTCTGGAAGAACATGGTTTACACTCACACTGTCACTTGAAACACTGTTAATATCTACATTTGGTAACACCTGGGACACAAAAAAAAAAGCATCAATATAAGAATCTTGGCTATTATCATGCCTTTTTTTAGTTTCTTTCTTCCAGTTGCTACTGAGCCACTAAACATCACTGATGCCTTTTCTCATGCCTGTACCTGGTATCAACTTAGTTCTGAAAAAACAAAACACTGTAACATCAAAACTAATGCCAGAAATATTCACCTCTGTTCTTGCAGTACCCGATTTCTGCTGTTCTCTAATTCCCTGAGACTCTACCTTGCATGTGACAGAAGGTGAGTGTGCCTGTAATTATTTCTATGGCAGATGTGTGCTTGTCTTGCAATTTGTTTGCACTGTGTAGGCTGGTTATTGGCTTCATGTTATCACACAGCTAGTACAGTGAAACAAAGGGATAAAGGTATTACAATATAGTTTGTAGTAAGGGCATGTCCATTACAGCCTTAAAGTGTGCTGTATTTCTGTTAAGAACAAAGATTTAAATGCTTGCTTAATTCCTCAGGGAAAAGAAAAATCACCTTAAACATTTAAGAACTGGGTGAAACAACAGCAAAACACAAGTGGGTGGAATAAAGTGACACAGCAAGGGAACAAACCATGTAACACTCTACCTGTATTTACATCTGAGTGCCATGAATCATTTGTATCTGAAAGGTGTGTGTGGGAGTGTGTGTAGTCTCAACAATCTGAGCCCAAAACAATGAGCACATAAGAAACATTCACTTCCTTGGCAACAGACTCCTGTTAAGAATTAAAACAACCACCCCCAACCCACCAGGTAAAGACTGCACTGGTTGTTTAATCAGGACTGAAATCCTTGGGTTGACAATCATACTTGAAACAGAAATCTTAAAGGCCAAAGCAGTCATCCAGGAAAACTGACATTTATATTTATACTTTTTTTTATTCCAAGTTTGTTCTGGCTCAAAAATCTCATTAAAAAAAGTAAATATGACATAGATCTATTTCACAAACACCCTGCCTACGTGATTTAGGGAAGAAATAGTCTTTTAGTTTGTTGAAATAATAAAGATAATTGACAAAATATGAGTAAATGCATTAGCACAGCATGAGAACTTCTTGCTCCCTCCATTTATGTTTCTACTGCTTGCTGAAAACCTTCACCTGATGTCAAAGTGCATTACTGATGGATGAGACTGCCTTTAATTAGCATTCATTAAAATAAACAAACAAATAACCATCACTCTTGACATGTACCTGCACAGAGAGCTGAGGTGGATCCTTTTTCTCTGATCTCATCTCTATCACAGCTATGTTTGGTTTTTTTATCTCCACGGGAGGTTTTGGCACTTGAGGGAGGGAGGTTGTGACTGTGACAGGGTGTGGTTTATCTATAATGACCCCAGCAGGCTGCAGGGATGTGCTGCTACTTCGGGTCTGACCTAAGGACAGTTGAAAGATAATTAAAAATAAATATAAATCTCCAAAGTGAGTAAATTCATAAATTCACTAGAATTAAATTCTGTGTGTCTGTGTTTCACATGAGACTCAGATTCTGTGTGCAATTACAGGCTAAACTATAGTGAGTCACCAGGTGATTTTCAGACTTTCCCAGCAAAAATTGTAAACTCTGCCATTTGTAAAAATTATTCCCTTCTCTTGACTGTGGTGACACCTACTGCTGAGAACCAGAATTGTGCTTGCCATTCAAAACCTACACACCATGCTTCCCCCACTCCCATTCTCTTCATCATAACCAAAATAAGATTACAATATACCAGCCCACAAATTTTTGTTTGAGACACCCTTTTAAATACCAATTCTTTATATGCCAAGATAATACTAACCCTTTTCAAAACAAGGCCTATAGAAAGGTTCTATTGAAGGTGCAAAAAGACAAAAGTCATGACACAGAATTTAGTGTGTTTGGCACAATCCTACTGAAACTGTTGGGCTGAAGTCATTGTAAATGTTGAATCCAAGGGCCAGTGATTCAGTTCCTGCTTATGTGGATACCAAAGTTAAAGCCAGAACATGAATCCTAGAAATGTATAGTGTCCCAGAAAAGGGAGAGCTAAGCAATAAAACTGGAGTAATAAGCTCCAGTATCTGAAAGGAGCCTACAAGAAAGATGCATAGGGACTTTTTACAGGAGAATGTAGTGACAGCACAAGGGGGAATGACTTCACACTGACAGAGAGGTTTAGATCAGGCATTAGGAAGAGATTCTTTCCTGTGAGGCTGGGCAGGCCCTGGCACAGGTTGCCCAGAGAAGCTGTGGCTGCCCCTGCATCCCTGGAAGGGGCCAGGTTGGACGGGGTTTGAAGCAACCTGGGCTAGTGGAAGGTGTCCCTGCCCATGGAACAAGATGATCCTTAAGGTCCTTTCCAACTCAAACCATTCTGCGATTCTGTGAGATAATTGCTCTATCAGGGTGTCACCAGACAACCAGCATGGAGAGTAAGGAAAACTAGAACATTTTAAACTGATCCCTCAGATATCCTACCAGAAGGGCAGCTGCAAATCTCATGAGCCAGGGCAAATCATAAAATGGTTCAGGTTTGAAGGGATCTTAAGGATCATTCAGTTCCAGCCCCCCAGTCACTAACTGAAGATCTAAGTTGTATTTCCATGAAGCAGCAGTCATTAATTTCCACACGTCCTTCTCCAGGTTATTTGCTCCTACCTAGTGGAATAGCCATGGGAATGAGGTGACCTTCAAGGGGACCATAGGCAGGAGGCATGTCTTGACTGGGACTGAAGAGATACTGATTTTCTTGGGCAAGTGCATACAAAGGATGCTTTCTCCTGGGGCTGGGGATGACCTTCTGTGTGTGAGAACAGGTCTGGGTTCTTGCTGACTTAACCTTTGTACCTGAAATGAGAGCAGATAAACTGAGTGTCATAAGGCATGCACAAACCCAGGCACATCCCACCCTCTAATCCAAGCCTTCCTACTGAAGCAATCAGGAACTTTCACTGTGGGATGGAGGGAATGAGGGAGGGAGTCAGGAATCTCAAAGTGTTAAGGTAGATGTGTCAGTATTGACAGCAGTGGAGGAGTCAAAATTGCAATCTTTAAGCTGAATAAGTGGATAAAGGCATGGAAACGGGAAAAAGATACAAGGATGGTAGTAGGTTGAAATGAAATGTGTGATTTAGCAACTAAGAAGAAATGCATGATTTAGGTTTGAAATGCAGCCACAAGACTGACAGGTACTCAAAGGAACAGGTACAGTCTACAAATTCCTGGTTTAACAACTCACTGCTGCTGGAAAACAAAGCCATAACTAATAGCCAGAATTCCTGACTCCCAGCATCAAGGAACCACTGATTTCTTTGGTCAAGTTTTTAAAGTTTACATAACAGCCAAAAGTAATTTGGATGTCAAAGTGTCTTCAGCATAGAGCATTTATTGCAAAGTGCATTTCTCACCATACAGTCATGAAAGATCTTATTCAGCCTGTATTCTTTGCAAACAATGGTTATCATTAAGGAAATTATTTCCTTTAAGCTAAATGGAAAATTCCCCCCCCCCCCAAAAAAGAGTCAACAGTTGTGAATCAAACAGAAGCGCTTCTGCTGCTACTTTGTAGGCGTTAGGAAAATGAATCTGGAAACAATCAGGTTGGTAACCAACCCCATCTCTTTATTACAGCCAACAAAGTGTCATGTTACTCCTCTGTTGTTTCTAACCGCCACCTCCCTGTGTTCATGGCCACTTAACACGTGGCAACAAGCACTTTTTAGCTCTGTTCACATTTAAGAGCCTCCTAATTAACTGAAGAATGAAAGTCAATGATTGTCAAATATAGGGATAATAAAGATTGATAATGTGACTTCTAACAAATGCAGACAAGCAAATAAGGCAATTCACTCACAAAGTGGTAGTTTTGTACAGACAAATTATGGGTTATAAGCCTGGAAGCAAGAACAAGAAGCCATAACTCTTCAGTGTTTGAGTCAGAAAGAAGCGGCTCTGGAAAAGGCTTTACAGTCCCATAGGATAATCACAGGAATGAGAAATCACAATACAATGCTGTGACCAATGGGATAAAACACTCAGAGGTCTCAGCAGGGTGTCAGAGAGATGGCGCAGGAGGAGACTTCCATATGATAACTCTCCAGTCAGTACTAAGTCTCTGTACTAAGTATCTCTCTAAGTATTAAAATAGATTGGACATTAAAAGACCTTTTTCACTTTTATAAGGAAAAATCACCTGGAAACTGAAGTAGCTGCAAACTGAAGCCAAAACCCCACTACAAACCAGACACTAAATTTGAAATGTCCTATTTCCTTTTGAACCAGGAAATGTCCAGCCATGGGAAGAAGCAACTAAGGACAGCAGTTTAAATGCTGAGCATGTGCCTTTCTGCAAGGCACAGGTTAGCCAGAAAAACTGTGCTGCAGTCACAGACAAATGAGTGGAGTCAGTAACATAAATAGATAGAGTTCAGAGGCCTGTGATTTAGCAGAGGTCACACTGCATGATCTAACAGTCCCCCTTGGCCTTGGACTTTTGAGCAAAAGCAGGAATTGGCAGCGTATCTGTAGTGCTGCCAACTTGTAAAAACAAGGTTCTCACAGTGGGAATGATGAAGTACTGTACACACACAGCACCTCATTTTAATTGCTTTCAACTTTTCATTTCCCCCCTCAAAAGTTTATTTGCACTGGGCAGAAACTAGACATTTAATTAAACTTAGCTTTAAAAAACTAGTGTTTTACATATATTTATCAGTTCACATTATGCAAGAAAACAACTCCAACTTTTTTTTTTTTAGAAATGATCTCTTACTCATGAAAGTGTTGGTTGATTTTTTTTCTTAACTTCCCATAAGAAATCAAGCATTAGTCACCCCAGTTTATTTGCAAAGAAAATGGTTGAGAGTTATAAAATGACTGAAAAGAGACTCTCCAGATGGCCATTTCAGTCTTAAATAAACATCCTTATTCTAACACTAATTTAAACCAAGCTCAGTGGACTACTCTAAAAAAAATAGAGTAATTTAATAAGTCTGGATTTTCCAGCCAATCAAACCCAAGGCCAAAGACTTGCAATAATTTTTAAGCCTTTATCACCTGGTACATCAAGGCCAGGAAGGGGATCTGTGGGTGCAGATCTGTGAAGGGAAGAACTAACCACACTTAATGCAAGTGAGATTGGTTCCTTTCTTTCTTTCTTTCAGAACCTGGTGCTTTAAAGTGCTCACCCAACTCTGTTGCATTTTATTTACACTCCTGCTACAGAGGAGTACAGATCTGTTTCTAATTTTATTATTTACGCTTCCCTGCCATAACAGGATCTCCACAATGGCAGCCCTCAAAAGCATTTAACTGTTTCATCTGCAAGAGACCCACGTGAAACACCAACTTTTACTGTTACATTTCATTGGCAAGGTGTAGGAAGGCACAGAAATAAAGCAGCTTGAGCAACTGCCTTACCCAGAGTTACCTAATGCCAGTATCAAACAAAGGCTGACCTCAGTCTAAAGCCATTTAGGAAGAGGACACATTGACTGGAGTGCTATTCCTTTAAATGGCATGGAAAAAAAATCCCTATTCTTCCTTTCTTCCCTTAGATAAGAATACAGGGGGGTGTCTTATTTCATTTACTGTCACGATAGAGGCCAAACCATAACTTTGCATAAGTGCAGCCTGATGTGAAATAGAGATTTTGGGGCTCTTTATTGCTGCAAGCACACGTTGCTGTGCTGCTGCAGCGTGACTTAATGGCTTGGAAGGGAACCACTCTGGGAAAAGGCTATCCAGAGTTCATCCTGTTTTCAGGCAAAGAGCTTTTCAGCTGTGTTTGTCACACACAGGAGTTCTGGGAGATTGAAGATCCATCAGTCCAGTGCAGTTTTCTCTTTCATTTCTCTTTGCCTCCAGCAGAAAACAAGCTCAGGAGCAGCTTCTTACAAGACACACAACCTGTACCTTCACATTTCACCAACACTACTGAATTAAACATGTTATAGGTAGAAAACTGGTAGTTTCAAATCATCAAATGACCTATTTATTGTAATGAGGTGGAGAAGGGGGCACTCTTTCTGCCACTTTACAGGATAGTGTTGTTGGACTGATGAAATTGGCCTCCCTGGAAAGGTTGTGACCTTCTATAAAGGACAAGAGCCCAATAAATATAAAAGAAAATTAATTTTGGACTCAGCAAAAGCAGAACTGCTGATTAAGTATTTTTAAAGAAGTGTCTGTTCTCAATCCAAATCTTAGTGGTCTCTATCACTGTTACAGCTCCACTAAGTGCTTACTAGCACACATTTTATTCAAACAAATTTGTGTAGAATAAATTAAATTATTCTACACAATTGGTGTGCAGCATATCCAGTAGTCAAGAACAGTGATATATCATGTTGGTCTATACCATAGTATACCAGTATATCCACCAGTACACCATTTTTCACCAAAAAAAAGATGTTTCAAGAGAGGTAAAATAAAATAAAGAAGCAACAAGACCACCAGTTTTCATGCAACCAGTTCTCACCCTTTAAAAGAGAAAGTAAGTCTTGAGGTTTTCTAGGTTTTTGCAATTACTATAACCTACATTTTCCAGGAGGGCTGTGAGAATTGTGAATCCTTTCTACCAATAGCACTTCTTCTTCCTGGATCACAACTGGGCTCCAGTGCACAGGTTAAGAGAAGTGCCAGGAAGTGGCATAAAGACCATGTTAGGCTAAACAATTGATTCTTGTGCTGTTTGAGGATTTGTCACTGTGGATGCACATCATGAGCAGAGAATGGTTTGGGTTGGAAGAGACCTTAAAGCTCACCCCGTTCCAACCCCTGCCATGGGCAGGGACACCTTCCACTAGCCCAGGTTGCTCAGTAGTATTAAAATAATAATACTGTAAAACCCTCCCACCCTCAAACTCAAACTCAGCAGTGCCTGTCTTCAAAGACATGTGTATGTTTTATGCCATACACTTTAATGGCCTAAAAACATGCTTTCATCAAGTGACTGCCTTCTGATGGTAATCTCTTGTATTTCATACAGAACAGAGCACTTTTACAGCTCTAATAAAAACTCAGGCAGCGTTTTTAAACATGACATTTAAGATTCCATCAAGTATATTTTCCCTGCATGGGTAACAACAGTGGAAGTGCAAGAAGTGTGGAGGGAGCCAGCTAATATTTCCCCATGGATGCACATCCTATTAACTCCATTGTGCCCAAAATCACTTCAACTACTCTCACACTGAACCCTCTCTCCCACTCCATGCCTTCCCTCCATTATTATCCTTTATCATGTGATTTGCTCCTTCTATCTTGCAATAATACCACACAAATTAGTTTTTCTGCCATATCAGTTAAAGATTAACCTTATTTTCTGTATTAAGAATCAGTTAAATTTTGAGAAGATAACTAGGAAATAAAACAGATCCAATTAAAGCATTACTTTCTACTAAGTCAAGATAAATCTGATCTACACTTATGTCAGATATCATATAGTCTCACTTTTTTATAATTTTTACACATTTTTAATAGGTTTGGAAATTAGGATCTTCTTCTCCTAACACTTTGCCTACACAACTAATGAATGGAATTCATTATTAATCAACTAACAACCTTTATCAATTAAATAGACTTAACAAGCTCTTAGAGAAAGGAGTTATACTTTGCTTTTAACCCTCACTGGACTAACAAAAGAAGTTGCCTGCATTTTGTGAACCTCACCCAATGATGCTGATTACATCTTTCAATATTTTCAAGTTAACAGATGCCATCTTCTCACCCATACATTTAATTTCTCATATTCCAATTAATGTGTTAGAAGTGGGAAATTAACTCTCAGACTTCCTCAATCTTTCAAATCTCATTACATTTCTGAACTCTGAATGAACTAAGCATTTAAATGGCATGACTAGATAAAGCTGGCATAAAGAATACATCCCTCAGTGACCTTTATCAAAAGCTGAGTTCATTTTCCAACACACTCAGCTTTCAGATGTGATCACTTCTAGCAATTCAGCTCTTTCAGACATGGACAACAACAGATTTATTAATACACTTATTAAATTCAGAAATAAGTCTCTATTTGATAATCTAAAATAAGTGAGATACAGACTAAAAGCAAGTCTGAAAACTTATGGGTATTTTTTAATTTTGAAAAAAGCCCCTTAAACAGAAATAGACTATTTCAGTAGGACAGGACCTAAACAATCATCTTACCAACTGCCTGAGAAATTCAGGGCTGACCAAAAGTTAAAACCTGGTGTTGAGGGCACTTTCCAAATGCCTCTTAAATACTGGCAACATTGCTCTAGAAAGCCCACTGCAGTTTCTTAAGCTTTAAATTGAAGGGCAAGTGAACTACATTTAAAAACCTTCATTTATATAAGGAATTCCTAGTAAAAAAATGGGAAGGAACACATTGTTCACATCAAATGGTTACTTACCTTTAACACACTCTATCAGCTTGGGTCTTGGAAGTTTGGATTTGGGAGAGGGAGAGTTGAATCTCAGGTATGGTGCCTTTTTGAGGGTGCTACGATGGCCCTGGTAAATTGGTTTGCCATAAACTCGACACAGATAATCTTCATTTTGTACCAGTGCACTTCCACTCACAGGTCCCTGATGCACATCAGAAAGATTTAAAAAGAAAAAAAAGAAGAGTTTACAATTCTTCATGTATGAAATTTTAAAACACGACAGGGCCACCACTTTCATTTCAAATTTTTACAGTTCCACACAATTTGTCATGTCAATACTGCATTAATAACAGTAACCAAAAAAGAACCCAACCACTTGGGAACTCACCTCTGCCCTTCCTTCCCTCCTCTGCAAACTTTCAGGGAGGTAAGTTCTAAGCCTCTGTTTCCTTGTGTTATCCTCCTCTTGCTTCTGCAGTGGCTTAGCTGCACAGGAAGGCAGCTTTGTCGAGCTTCCTTGGTTTTTCTGAGTTCTCACTTTCATTTCTTTCTTGCCCTTCACTGCCCTGTGGTTTTGGGCTCTCTTGATCCATGGGACCTTTGGGTCATATTTAGCTTGTTCTGCATCATTTCTTGCCATTTCAGCCTAAAGACAGAACATAAACATAATAAATGGAGATTTTTATCCTCAAGGCTATTAGAAGAGTGTGTGGGTAACTTTGAAGCTCTGAGAAATGGCCTGTTTTCCATGTTAGCCATCAGTGATTTTCACAGAGCAACTAAAGTTTTAAAATAGAAGTAAATATTTTATTCTAGCTCACTACATGCTAGTAATAATAGTTTTCAAGGTGTTAGTAAATTACTTTACTACTGACATGAAGGAACAAGGCAAGGTGGAAAAATATAATGGAAAAATCCAACTCATTTTTCCAGCCCTACCTGGATCTCTTCACTGATTGCCTTAATCCACTCATCCACAGTCCTCCTGATACGAATCTCTTCCAATACATCTCTGCAACAGAAGAAAGAACTATTCTAGCTCAGTGCTTCTTCAACTGCACAGATTTGTTTGTGGGAAGGTAGTGACCTATAAAGGCTATAAAAAGAGAAACCCAGAGCACAGACAGGAGGATTTTGCACCTCTGCATCCTCCAAAGCCATGATTTCCCCAGATCCAAATCTGGGTCTTAGAGAATGACACCTGCAAACCCCACTCCCTGCTGGTAAGGACTAACATTACTACAAATCTCTGGGAATAAGCTGTGTCAGTTCCTACTTTGACCAAAACTGAAAAAACAAGGCAACAAAAATACTCCCAACTGAAAAGACATAAAGCAGATGACAAATTACTACATGCTCTAAAAGATAATGAGAGCAGATATCATGCCTCAAAAAAAAATATTTACATGAATAGAATAGCTACCCTCCTCAGGGAAATGCAAATTTAAGTTGTATTTTAATAGAAAAACCTTCATCATGATTCAAGTGGGAATATTTAACACAACTAATGAAGCAAAAGTTCCAAAACAAAGATGTGTTGTAGGGTGACTAATTCTGTAACATTTCCAGCATTGCAAATGATGAAATTAGTCTTTAATTTTCTTATTTGTTTGGAATGTTTGGATGGAATATTGTATGGAAGCAGCTAAACGCCCCAAAGTCATGGCAGCAGAGCAGCTTGTTCAGGTGATAAAGCCTGAGAATTCAGACTTTGCAAGAGGTAACAGGCGCCTGACAAAAATTCAGTTCACATCACAAGGGTCAAACACCATATAAAGTTCAAGAATCAGCAAAAGATTGCTGAGAAGAGTCAATAAACACTTTTTGTGGGGAAGGGCATTAGTTCTTCAATGCAGAGATTTAAAAAAATGAAAATAAAGGTGCTAAAAGGAATGCACATACAGGAGTGGCCTCACAAGCACTGAATTAGAGGGTCTGACCTGTTTGCAGTCGAGGTGTTCATGAAGGAATATGTGGCATCTCCACCTTTTGCACGAGTAACAGCTTCCAGATTCTCTTCCAGAACTTTCTTATTGTTTTGAACTCCCCTCAAAGTCCTCTCAGCATCCCTCAGGATGGATTTGGGCACGTCAACATTTTGAAGGAGGGATGGTTTATTGGGCAGATGATGTTCAGGAGGATCAGGTGCAACAGTGGGATTTTTGGACTAAAATTGAAACCAGCTTTTAATCAGAGATTGTAATTTCCTATTAATCTGTTCTCCTATCAATGCCATCATATGGAATACTACCAGCAACTTGAGTTACTCCAGAACATTCGATATGTTGTAAATATATTTAGAAGTCAAGAAAAGTGAAAGACACCCAAAAGATCTCAAATGGCAAGTGATGTAAAGCATGAGAAGCAATGCTAATGAAGCCAACAAGCATGTGCAAAGATGCCAATTAGGCATATGAAGTAACACATGCAAATCTCTCCATGTAACAGCAGTTGAGTGTAATTAAAAGACTAATGGAAAAATCTGACTACATGTACTCATTTGGCATCAGTTTACCCCAAGAAACACCAATCAATACTTGTACTTTTTAACAACAAAATAAACCCCTCAACAGCCTTTGATCCTCTTCCACTTTCACTGACTTTCACTTTTCAGAAGGAACAATGAAGCAACTATCAGCCTTTTCCTTTGCAGACCCTTTTTACAGAGATACAAATCGAGCATAAATTAGCTGCTAAACACAAAAGGAAGGGACACAAACACAGGAAACAAGTTCTCACATTCATTCTCACATTCCCGATGAAACCCAGAGGTCCCCAAGCAGAGTGCTTGATTTAACAAAAAGAAGTTTAAGAAGAGATCAATGTACATAAAAAGAAATCCCAAACCAAAACTAAAATACCCAAACTCTGAAAAATACCCAGACTCTGAAACTATCAACTTGTATGAACAGAGGAAAAAAAAAATCTCACAGATCACAAGTCAGTTTTGCCTTTAAGGTTATTATTTTATGAAATCAAAATTAAACAAAATTTCAAGTTCCAACAGGTGTTCTGTCACAATGACACAACAAAACAGAAATCAACACACTGATCCCAAGATCCTGGTTTTCCCTAGTGGGAAAAGGCCAATACACCCAACTATTTATGGATTTTACATAGGCTTTCATTTTTAAATGAAACATTTAAAAACAGTAGCTCAATTATACAGGCAAAAATCTGTGAGAAAATATCAGAATTAGAGATCCATGTTCCATAGTAAAAGGATGTAAAGGAGCCAGGTAGGCCCAGACCATGAAATGCTAATTATATTATCAGTTCACAGTGTGTCCATTTGAGACAGCAGCTTTTATGCCTGACATTTTTATTACCCCCTCAAGGTATTTCACTAAGACTGATTAAGCCAAATCTAAGAACTGGTTAAACCTGAGTAATATAATCTGTACATAACAGCATCCTTTTAACAAACATACAGGTATGCAATAGTTACTGTAGTGCTATTGCATTGCAAACACATTCCAAACTGTGACAGTATTACAGAGTTTAAAAAAAAAAATTAAAAAAGTTAAGGTGTACCTTAATAAGATCATTCATGTCAGATTTCCATGAATTTGCTTCCTAAAAAGGCAGAGGAAGAGCTGTTGAAACTTTAATCTACAGATCTGTCAAGGTCAAATCCAAAGTAGGTGTTTGATGAGTTAAACTGGGCACAGTGAATTCCTTGTGAACCACCAAGCCTCACTGCTCACTTCTGCTGGGTTAGAGCACCACCTTCTGTCCTCGGCCCTTTGCTTTAGGCCAGAGCAAGTGCTCGTTTATCCAAGCATTTATTATCTCACCCCACAAATCTCTCCACGATGAGAAGTCCATAGCTAAGCCACTGATTGACCCAACTCTCCATTTGCTGAAATCATCATCTGTCTTCCCGCTGACTATTTCATAAGAGAGATTTCAAATCATTGATGTCACCATTGTCTTTCTTCCTTGCCATTCCTTCTCCCATCTCATCTTGCTCTGTTCCCTATGCTAAGGTATGTTATTTTTTTTAAGGTTTTAGCAATAGTGGAAAGCAAATATTTGCAACATAAATGAGTCACATGGCACCTGTTCTATTACTAATAAGAACAGTTAAACACATAATCCACTAAATGCTGCAAAATCTCTATAAAAATGCATCAGCTATACTGTAAGATCTGACAAATGAAGTTACATTTTCTAAAGATAAAGCAACAAATAACTGGCACCTACTACAAAATATTTTTAGGGAAACATGCAAGCTGAAACCAACAGAACCAAAGCTATTATATTCCAAGCTAATTCAGAGACCTGAGTTTTCAAATCTTTCTTCTTTCCCACTGTGTCTATTTACAAGGAGAGAGGACCCCAGCACACAGGCACACCTTGTTTGTAACCCAGGTTAACAAACAGAGAAAAGCCTCAATTGTCAAAAGACACATGCTGCCTGCACAGAACCAGATTTTGTACCTCCAAAGGTACAAAATAATTAGCATAAGAAGCAGTACAAAGATGTATGCCAGGCAATTCCTTGGAAACAGCACTCCTTGCAAAAAAAAAGTGGCAAAAGGAGAAAGGAAGTGCTGGGGTGATCCCTGAAGCTGACTGCAGATTAATGGAACACTCTTCTTTCCCAAATGGGAATGTTACAGCAGCTCTGGTATCACAGGAAGAGAGCAAGCAGAAAGCAGGCACTGAAAATAACCACCACCTTAAAACAAACAAGTAAATAACTCTCTTTTCTTCTTTCTCTCCTTCTCATCTGTTTATTATTTGGCAGAATGGCAGGAAGAGAAGCCCATTGCATGCTCATAAAGCCATTACTCACGCTCAAATCCCTTCCACACACACACATGCAAACACTTCAAGTAATTGTAAACAAATGGTGGTCTTTTCACAGGGGCAGAAGCAACACTTACTGACATCAGACCTCTCACTTTTTCTCCACAGTTTTTATTCCCCTCATTCAAACTCCTGGTCATCCTGAACACATTGACTTTACCTGGAGCATGTCGTGCATTTCTCTTCTCAACTGGCCAAGATCTTGAAGTAAATCATCTGCTTTTTTCACTGTTTTCTCAATTGAACTGTAACTTTCAAAAGCAGGGACTGGCTCTGTATGCAAAGCAGTGTGCCTGATGGGAGAAACACTCCTGATTAAAACTCTCACGGCTTCCCATGTGGCAAAATAAAGTAACCAACTGTGAAACCAAGAAGCAATTTAGAGCACAAGAACACCAAACCTTTAGATAGAGTGGAATTTGCTTTTGCATCTGAAGTTACAGGGAGATTACTGAGTTTTCTCTGCTAATCACTTAACACCTTGAGCTGTACCCTTGTGTTTTGAATAGAGACATTACATCTAATGAAGCAACGTTTGAAGCAATTAACACTTTTGTCCACACTATCATAAATCAGACAGCATGTATGCAGCAGTTTCTCACTGTATTAGTGAAATTGTGACATTACATTGTTGCCTGGGGAAAATATATTTCAGGCTGGATGGTTTAGAACATTTTTGCACCCACACTAAAGCTCAGGAATCCTTAGGTGGGTGCTGCTCCTTCCCACCAAGGTGCATACAGCTCCCACAAGCAGCCAGCTCAGAGCCTCACTGATAATGGCACTTGGACAAAAAGCCTGCACATCTGTGCCTGCACATCTGGCTGCCTGACACGACTCTCCAGGCTGTTACAATAAAAGGAATACACTCAGAGAGAGGAAAGCTCTCCAAGAGCCACTCATGGACCTCTGAGAATGGTGTTAAGAATGATCCTCAGCAACAAGCCCTCAGCTACCAGCAGTACAACAGAAATCATGCAATTATGGAACATCCTGAGTTGGAAGGGACCCATGAAGATCATCCAGTCCAACTGCTGGTCCTGCACAGGACACCCCAAAAATCCCACCATGTGCCTGAAGGCATTGTCTGAACACTTCCTGAACTCTGTCAGGCTCGGGGCTGTGCCCACTGCCCTGGGGGGCCTGTTCAGTGCCCAACCACTCTCTGGGGGAAAAACCTTTCCCTGATGCCCAACCTAAACCTCCCCTGACTGAGCTTCCCACTGTTCCCCCAGGTCCCACCAAAAAGAATGCAAAAGGAGCACAGAAATACTTGTTTTACTTCAAGCACAGCTCTGGCAGACTCAGGGACCACACCAGTGATTCTATTAGACCATCAGTAACTAATACACCTCCCTGAGTTTCATTAGAGCACACAAAAACTCTTCATCAATTTTGGATTGCCGTGTTTCTTTACCTGTCTCTCTCAGAATGCCAGCTCATTTCATTGCTGTTTAATGCTGTTTTCCTGGAATATTCATTTTGCCTCAGTGGAATTTCTTGAGAATTCACAATATGCTCCAGAAGTTTCACTTCACCCAAGGCAGAGAAAAAAGAAAGTTAAGTTTGTTCAATATATTTAGTATTTTCTTGATTTCACAATTATATAATATTCACCAAGAATAGTAAAAATATTTTTGAATTTAAAAATATAGATCAATTTCAGATAAGGCAAGTCACATAAAACCATTCATGCTAATTTACCTTCCTAAGATAGCTTTGCATTAGCAAAGCTAGAGTACAGATAAATGAAACTGGGGTGGAATGAACTGAGTCACAGAGAACAAATCTGTGGCCTTATGGACAGAACGTTTCTTCCTTTGTCTCATTTCATTTATTCCTGGACCCACTGAACAAGAGGAATATGTGGCAGCTTTGTGACAGAGACAGAAGCAGCATGAGAGAAGGATCTGATACAGACACACACAGGCATTTTGGTAGAGCACCATGGCTGGATCTTTTAAATGTTCTTCCTAAATCTTAGATCCTCAGACAATTCTAAACACAACCAAATAAAAAAAATGCTTAATCTTCTTTATTAAATGTTCAACCCTGAGTTTCATGCTCTAAGCTGATCAAAAGCAGTAAAAGAAAATTACTTTATATTTGCTTTACACGTTTTCATTACAATAAACCAGAGACCTTGTGGATGCATGCAAAAATAGAAAAAATCTCATTTCAACCAATGATAATGACAAAGTTATTGAAGCTCCCAAGTTCTACACTATTCTGTCTAATCTTCTTTAAACCTGACAGTGAATGGGCATTTGATTTTCCACCTAAGAACACATTTCAGTGAGCAATCATGATACTGTAGGTTAGAACATTATTGTCAACAAGTCTTCAATTAGTTATGAGGGACTCATTCACAAAACTAACCCTTACCAAATATATATGCCAAATATTCTGAATAACTGCATTTAAGTGCCACCAAACCCACAGTTTGGTGAGGACCACACAAAAGAACCACACAAAACAACCCTCAGGCCATACTATTCATGTCAGCAGAGGACAGGAGCGTCTTACAATACCTTCACTCGTGGCTTTGGGAATATTTTCCTTTTCTGTCACACAGTCTTCTTTCTGTGAGACTTTCCCAGTTTTTGCTACAGGTTCTGGGGCACATCTGCGAGGAACTGGTGTCTTCAGAGGAGATTTTTGGGTATGAATCCCACCACTTGGAAAACAGCTTGAATATGCTTCCAAGAACACAAACAAAAGCAGTTATTTAAATGTTAACAATTTCCTTCATAGGAAAAGATATCAGAGAATCACAGAATGGTTTGGGCTTGAAGGGATCACAAAGACATATCATTCCAACCCCCTGCCAAGGGCAGGGACACCTTCCACTAGCCCAGGTCACTCCAAGCTCTGCCCAACCTGGCCTTGGACACTTCCAGGGATGGGGCAGCCACAGCTTCTCTGGGCAGCCTGTGCCAGGGTCTGCCCACCCTCACAGGCAAGAATTCCTTCCTAATAAGCAATCCAACCCTGCCCTCTGTCAGTGGGAAGCCATTCCCCCTTGTCCTGTCACTCCAGGCCCTTGTAAAATCTAGGGGAAAAAAACCTCAAAAAAACCCCCAATGTCAGCTTTATGAATTTTTCACAAAAACGGAAAACATTGCAGAACTAGTTCAAAAAGTAAACAGGAAGGAAATTTTGTATCTCTGAATGGTATTCTTAAGGGAGCAAACCCCCCACCAAACCTAACAGAATATGAACTAGTTTATTACAGGCTTCCACACAGATTGTTTCTCAGTAAGATTATTTTAAGTTAAGGACAAGCCTCTCCTGGTGCAGAGTAAGCACTTAATAAATCAAAACTCTCACTGTATTTTAAACTGGAAGACGCTGGAACATCTTCAAAATGTTTGGTATAAGTTACACGGTACATTAGGCAATAAAACCAAAGGGAACATTTATTCATTACTGATGTGATGTACAACCCAACATTAATGGAAACAAAATTAATGCAAAACTAATATTGAAAATAAGGAACTAAGAATTTGTCTTCACCTTGGGCAGGTGCATCACTGGTAGGAAACAAACCCCTCTGATATGAAGGCACTTCATTAGTGAGTGATCTCTGCTCTGGCTGCTCAGATTGCTTTGCCACAGCACTGGAGGAAGGCACAGGACTCTGTTGGAACCCACGTGCGTTCACTGCAGAGCTGAGGAGATGAGACTGCGAGACAAAATCACAGAGGATTTCTGATCACCAGATCACAGGACTGTTAAGGTTGGAAAAGCCCTCTAAGGTCAGCAAGTCCAACCATTCCCTCAGCACCATCACTGTGTTCACCACCAAATCATGTCCCCAAGTGCCAGATCCACATGTTTTCTGAACACTTCCAGGCATGGTGACTCCACCACTGCCCTGGGCAGTGTTCCAATGCCTGACTACCCTTTGGAGAAGACAGTTTCCTTGATATCCAATCTAAACCTCCCAGGTGCAACTTGAGGCCATTTCCTCTCATCTTGTTGCTGTTCCCTGGGAGCAGAGCCCAGCTCCTGTCAGGGAGTTGTAGAGAGTAAGAAGGTCCCCCCTGAGCCTCCTTTTCTCCAGGTTGAGCCCCTCCAGCTCCCTCAGCTGCTCCTTGTGCTCCAGACCCTTTCCCAGCTCTGTTCCCTTCTCTCCAAATGCTCCAGCCCTTCAATGTCTTTCTTGTTATGTGTGCTTTCACTTTCTTTCTGGAATGATATATGCATTTGTTTCCCCAAGTAAAATTCTAAGCATGGATACTTGCCATGAAATCATATTGAACAGCTTTTGACACTCTATTTGAGAGAAAAGTTATTTACAACAATCTCAGAATACACACACACCTGGACATTATTCTGCCTTTCAAAAAGCACACAGCACTTATATTTATAACTAGGTTTTTAATCTGACTGGCTACTTATTAAATAAAAGTTTCCTCAATTAACAGAGACCTAAACAATTTCTCAGAGGAAATGAAAACATTTCACAACTCTTGCATTTACTTTCCACAGACACAAAAATTAGGGAGGAGGTGGCAGGAGGTATCTGGGACAATCAGAAATAAAACTTTTCCCAAAAGCTCTAAGCTCATGAGCTGGTCACTGGATTCTTTTTCTTTCTGATACTAAGACATAATCCAAATTATTATAATATTAACACTGAGATACAGAAGAAATTATTAAAGTAGAGCTACTGCATTGTGACTTAGATACCTGAATATTCATTTGCTGCTCCTGCAGCTTTTCCAAGTGCTGAATCCGTTGCACCATGAAAGCATTCATTTGTTTTTCAAGCTCACTGACTCTCTGGTGACAGTGGGGCTTCTCTTGTTGAGCCTTCAGGTTGGTTTGCTGTTCAGCCACATGCTGCAGGTGTCTGTCTGTCTCCTGCAGTTTACTAAGCAATGCTGAAACTGAGTTCACTTTGGCTTCCAAATCATTTTGAACCTGCAAGAGAGGACACACAGAAAAAAAAAAAGGAAGGGGGGAAAAAACCTTACTTCAGAAGAGGTGCAAGCATGGAGAGAACAAAACATCCTTCACAGAATCCTGGCTTTGCTTCCCAAATGACACAAATGAAATCCTACTTAGTCCTAATGTTAGGTGGTTGAGCAATATCATGAATTTCTAAAAGATAAATCAAACAGTCTCTGTCCTTTGCCCATTCAGCCAAATCCAAATGAGCTCCCTCTGGTGCGTTGGTCACTGAGTGTCAGATTACAAACACACAGAAAACAGTGAGCAGACACATTCGGGCTCCCTGGAGTTACTACAAACAATTTGAGGCTTGTTTGGAACATCTGCTATTTTTAGTGGCCAAAGAACTAACATTCTCACAAGCCACTTACTCACCCTGAGGAGAGGAGCTGTGGTAGCAATGGCAGCAGCAGTGGCTGCAGCAATGGTTGTTGCAGAGTCCACTTCCCTGGGTGCTGACCTGGTGTCAGGACCAACAGCTTCCTTTTTTTCTGTGGAGCCATTTCCCAAGAGCTGGACCTTCACCTCCTTAAGTACAGGAGTGTTCTGAGCTCTACAAAAATAAGTGCCTGTCAGTAGCATAGTTTTTTTCATATCCCCTCCAAGCAAATGATCTGCCACATGCAGCACTGATATCACTATATAACCATTTCTGCTTGAAACTTTCAGCACATAAGAAACAAATTTACTCTTGTCTTTTACCATGACACAAGAAATTTCTCAGGATTATGATACAGATCCTAACACAAAAGGCATTTCCCTGCAGCCACAACAAAGGATATGTTTGCAGCTTGTGTTCTGTGAAGTTCAATGTTCCAGGTTGGATGGGGTTTGGAACAACCTGGGACAGTGGGAGGTGTCCCTGCCCGTGGCAGGGGGCTGGAACAAGGTGGTCTTTGAGGTCCCCTCCAACCCAAACCATTCTGTGATTCCAGCAGCAAAGCCTAACTACATTTTTGATCCTCAAGATCTCCAGCCCGTGGATAAATAGCATGAGTCCTTATCTGTCTTCAAAAATATTATGTGGTTTTGGCACAAGGTGGATTATCTTGTCTGACTCTTCTATCATGAAATCATTAATTCTAATAGACTAAAGCCTCAAAAATACGCAAAATAAAGATACTCCAATGAATGATAAACTAAAAACACCTTCACAGACAGAAAAAGAATACTAACAGAGAACAGGAAATAACACTTTTTTCTTACCAACTATGCCTTTTGGCAAAAACTGAAGGGTATAGCTGTATATCTGTACAGACAAAGAACAGCTGAGTCACTGCCAACACCACAGACTTACTTTTGCTTTAACACTGCTCTCAGAGCCTCTTTTTGACCAGTAGCATATTGGGAGATAAAAACATCATCTGTAGGGAAGGACATAAACATGTTTTGTGGAGTTAACGGACAAAAAATGTCTATTTTATAGGTAGAAACAAAGTATTATTTCAATACAGGTAATTTTGCTAAAAAGAATCTCTTGTCTGCACCAACCACATCATCTATTGCAGTAACCAATTGTTTTCCTTCACTAAGTAATGATGAGAGTAAGAGAAGGCTTCATTTAACACCATTTTATATAATGCTGAATGTTGGTATCAATTAAATCTAATAATGGTAAGTAAAGTCTAAATGGTCACTCAAGCTCAGACCAGTCCATCAAACCCTGCAAATTCTAAATTGGAAAAAATTTAATTAAAAAAAAAAAGTACTGTGATATGTATATTTCCCTACAGTCATCCTTAATCACAAGAGCTACTGCAATGCCAGTAAGAATGATGCTAAAGTTGCAAAAATTAAGAATGTACGTTACAATTATCACCTTTTATCAAAGAAACCTTTGAATATTTTCACTCAGGAGCTTCCATAATGAATTAAAATACCTAAGATAAAATTAAAGCTTTCTTTTCCTCCAATTAATCAGCTTTCTTACCAAAGAAAGGGGCTGTAGATTGATTGTCTTACCTTCAGGTCCTCTGCTCTCCTCCAGTAGCAGTGAAGGATCTTCTTGTAGTGCAGCTTCCCTAGGAAAATCCTTCAGAAGAACAGAAAAAACACACATCAAAGTCTCTGCTTTCAGTGGCCAAAATTTTAGAAGCAGATGGAATTGTACAAATTATTACGCAAATGGAATCATGTGCACACACAAAGAGACCAGCTGCTAATCTCTAACAATTCAGGATTACCCAAACACACAGAATTAAGTATTAAATGCTTCCACATACTCTAATGTCCATTTCTTTCCCTGTGATACGAAAAAAGAATCTGCAAAAAGTTTCAGGGTTTTAACAAAAATTGTGTCATGGGCACCCACCTTTTCAAAGGAAGCATTATACCAGAATTTAAAGGCAAGGCTTGGTATTAATTATGCAACAGGCAGTGCAGCAAATAAACCCCCTCTAGACATTTCAGCATTAATACCACACTCAAAGAGGCAGCAAGTCAAAGAGGAAAAGCAGCTATACAGTTGTTGTGCAGAGGTTGAGCCAAAAACTTGTGATGCTTTTAGAGGAGGTGCAGCTTTTTGAAGAAAATGCTCTTCCCTCAGTTCAAGATTGCAGGAAGCAACAGCAACCTTTCTTACCATTTGGGATAAAAACACGGGCTCTGCATTCTCAAATGGAAGCAGATGTTCTGGATATCCCCTGGTGCTGAGGACCCCTGAAACAAAAGCAGTTTTAGTGTGGCCATAATTGCTTGTTATGCATTTTCAGTACAGCTTTACTAACCCAAATCTCCACATTTCCTTTCCTTTTGAATGCCTAAACATCATGACCTTCATCACACAAATGAGCAAAGATTTGGAGCTGGAGTTTACAAACACCAGTGAATTCTGAGAACCTGGATTAGAGGCTTGTTTTACAGCGTATGAAAAACTCTCTGAAACAAACCAGGTTATTACACATCCTTTAAACAGGGATGTTTAACAGGGATATTTAAGAGGGATGTTTAAGAGGGAATAGGGATGTTTAACAGGGAATAACCATCCATGGGGATGGGGACAGCAACACTTCCCACTATCCCAGGCTGCTCCAAGCCCCATCCAACCATGTTTAAGAGGGAATAGGGATGTTTAAGAGGGAATAACCATCCATGGGGATGGGGACAGCGACAATTCCCACTATCCCAGGTTGCTCCAAGCCCCATCCAACCATGCTTAAGCGGGATGTTTAAGAGGGAATAACCATCCATGGGGATGGGGACAGCAACACTTCCCACTAGCCCAGGTTGCTCCAAGCCCCATCCAACCTGTCCTTGGACACTTCCAGGGATAAACATCCACAGCTTCCCTGGGCAACCTGTGCCAGCGTTTGTTGCTTTCCCCTTACCAAAAACAGCTCGGGAAAACAAGGAGCGCTGACATTTGCATTTCGAACACGAAGACCCCCCCCTCAATGAATGAGACCCGCCGTGGGTGGCCGCAAACACCCCTGCGCGGCCCCAGCACCCCCTGAGCTGCCCCTGCCCATGAATGATGGTAAATAATGTCAAAGAGCGGTAAGTTACACACCTGGAGCGGCGGAGCGGGCCGGGCTCCCCTCACGGAGCCTCTGCACGGACACGGACACGGCGGGGCTGCCCGGCCCCTCCCGGCCCCGGCCCCGATCCCTACCCCTTCCCATTCCCCTTCCCTGCCCCTCCATGGGGCTCACACCGGGCCTGCCTGAGGGTGAGGGCACGGAGAGCTCCTTGGAGATCCCCGGGACACCCGGCGGGCCGAGGCGGGAGCGGCAGATTCGCCGCTGGGTGTGGCGAATCTGCGGGGCCCGGGAGGGAGGGAAAGGGAAAGGGAAGGAAGGGAAAGAGTGTGTGGCGAATCTGCGGGGCCGGTGAGTGGGGGGAGAGAGGGGGAACCGGGGGAGCTCCTGAGGGGCTGTGAGTGTTCCTGAGGGGCACGGTGGGTTCCTGAGGGATCGGGAATGTTTCCTGAGGGGCAGGGAGAGCCCTGGAGGGGCTGGGAGTGTTCCTGAGGGAGCCAGAGCGCCCTTCGTGGACCGGGAGGGCTCCTGAGGGGCCGGGAATGCTTCTAAGGGGCCAGGAATGTTTCTGAGGGGCAGGGAATGTTTCTGAGGGGCAGGGAATGTTCCTGAGGGACCGGGAAGGTTTCTGAGGGACCGGGAAGGTTTCTGAGGGGCACGGAAGGTTCCTCAGGGGCCGGGAAGGTTCCTCAGGGACCGGGAGGGCTCATGAGGGGCCAGGGCTGTTCCTGAGGGACCGGGAAGGCCTCTGAGGGATCGGGAGTGTTCCTGAGGGAGAGAGACCGTCCATAAGGGGCCGGGAAGGCCTCTGAGGGACAGGGAGCACCTGTGAAGAGCCAGGAGTGCTCCTGAGGGATTGGGAGGGCCCATGAGGCACTGGAGATCTCCTGAGGGACAGAGAGCGCCCACGAGGGGCCGGGATGGCTCCTGAGGAGCAGGGAGGGCCTCTGAGGGACCGGGAATGTTCCTGAGGGACCAGAGGGCCCATGGAGGGCCGGGGCTGTTCCTGAGGGCAGGGAGCATTCCCCAGGTCCCAGGTGGCGCCCCCGAGGGCCGTGGAGCGCTCCTGAGGTGCCGGGAGCGCTCCCTGAATGACCAGGAAGGGCCCTGGATGGGGAATTCCCGTCCCTGCTCGGGGTTTTCCCGGCGGGCAGAAGGCGCTCTGTGCCCGGTTTGTGCCGGGGTTTGGCCGAGCAGGGGAAGGCAAGGTGCCCTTGGGATGGGGAGCTGGAGGATCGGGAGAAAGGGAACCGAAACGTGAATCGAGGTGAAGCTGCTGTATCAGCGGGGTTTGATTGCTTTGGGTGAGAAGCGTCAGCCAGGTCTGATCTAACTTAAATAGGGAAACTTATGGGAAAAGGTGTATTTCCTCCAGGACAGGTGCCTTGGCACGTGTTTGGTGTGTCCAGAGAGGCTCTCGGGGATCTGGTTTAACACTGACTGTGCTAACTCACCTTTGGTACCAGGTTTGTACAATTCGCCCCCTTCCTTCAGAGCAGGGTCCACCCCAAATCCAGGAGATAACCCCTGCAGGAGGCACAGCTGATTATCCACCCACCCTCTGAACAGCCCCTTTCTCACCTCACCACGTGCTTCTTGCTTCTTTAAATTCCTCTGGCCTCTTAAAATCAATTAGTTTGTGAAGTTTTTTTAATATTGATCAACTTTTAGCCTAATGATGACCAGCCATAAAAGGAACTTTCTCTATAGGCTATGAGGGTTTTATCTTGACATAGTTCTTTGCATCTATATTTTTATTCTTGACACAATTCTTTGACTCAATATTTTTATTCTTTTTTATTTTGACACATTTCTTTGACTTGATGTTTTTATTCTTCCTTGTCCTTTTCAGAAACACTCACATGGTGTTCACGGTGTACAATTGGAAGCAAAGGCTTAAAAAAATATTGCAGCTTTCTCTTTATAATAAAAAGTAGGTGGTACCTACACCTAATTCAGGTGTTAATCACGATAACAAGCATGATGGATTTGTAGTGCCTCTCCATCACCCTTCTCCCCAGAAAAATGCAGCTCCTCGCAAAAAGGTGGAAGAACCCCACCCCAAACACAGCTTATTTAGTTTTCATGAGAAGGGATTCTGCTGACTCCAGTTTAGGTCATGGACATGAATGGTGGTGGGGAAAAAACTTCCTCCGTGTGCTTCACCTGTAAGAGCTCCAGGCTGGTGATGGAGGGAGGCTTTTTGGTCACCCAGCAGTACAGTAATTATAATAATAATTAAATGCCTTGTTCCAGGTATTAGCACTTAGGAGGTACATTCATAATCCCTCTGCCTCCAAAGGTCTCGAGACATCACTGGGGAAGCTGCATTCCCACAGATCAAAAGTTTTAGGAGAGTTCTGACATCTGTAGTTCTGGCTTCCCTTCACATAACTCCTGGTGTTAGTTATAAACCAGCTTTTCCTTCTCAAGAAAAAGCTGTCACTCTGTAGTGTTTTTATGTTTCCATGGCAATGGGAGTGGCAGCCACAGCAGAGGCAAATATTAGAAGCATTTTCCAGCTTCTAAAAACAGTGCTGGGAGCTCGGGTGGATCTTGCACAGAGAACAGGTTTGAATGGGCTAAAGCCTATATTTGTGGAAAGAGAATGGAAAACACACAATGCCTAAATAAGAGAACCCAAAACCCCAGGTTATCCTTAACTGCTTATTGTGCTCAGAGGGACTTGTCCTAATGTCCCTTTAGAACATCCAAACATATTTGGAATGGCTCCAGAGCCTTTCAAGAAGGGAGATTTCCAAGCCTTGCTACTCTCCTGGTGACCCAGCATACCTGGACTGTGTGGCTCTTGCAGCAGAGGTTTATTCAGAGGGATGTGCTTCCTTCAGTGTGACTTGTTTAAAAGTGCAGTGCTGAATCTCCAAATGACATTTAGCCCAGAGGAAAGTCATCCAGGCTCCGTAGGACTAAACCTGAGCTCTCTGGAGTGGTGTGAGTGGCTCTGTGGGGAGCTCTGAGGTGGGTAAGTCAAGGTGCTGAGCCCTGGAATGGGCTTTTTCATCCCTGGTTTTTAAGCTTTTTTTTCAGAGGTGGAGGGGAAAGGGAGAAACAGCAGGAAAACTTGAAATAATACATTTACCAGACTTCAGTACAAACCAGATTGCACATTCCTGGCAATGTCCAGGTAGCTCATTTTTAGGAGTCAAGGCTGTGATTTGTAGCTAAAGGTGCAGCAGAACTGTGTGATTTCAGTGCCTGCACTGTGGAACGTGAAACCCCTGTACAGGAACAAGGGCTGCAGACACTGACAATCAGATGGTGCCATTGCACTGCTGGAGATCAGAGCCTTTCCCAGGTGTTAGAGCTTGGTGAAACTGCAATTTCAATCTGCAGTTTTGAATCTTGCCAAACTAGTCCAGAAAAGCAGATCAGGTTTGCTCTAAACAGAAACCATGAGGCAACACTGAGTGTGAGAAAATGGCACTGACTGTTGGAGCTTTGAGCTTCCTGTGCTTGGCAGAGGCAAAAATTTTTCCTGCTCCCTGCAGTTTCTGTCTGTTTAATTATCCACCTACATTGACCTGGGAGAATTGTCACTGGTCTTATTTTCTAACAGGTCCTGCCCATTCTCCTAAAACAAGTTAGAGGTTTAGGATAGAGGAGATGGGCTAGAGATGGACTTTGGACAAGGGGCTGGAGTGATAGGACAAGGGGGAATGGCATCAAACTGACAGAGGGCAGGATTAGATGGGATATTAGAAAGAAATTTCTGACTGAGGGTGGTGAGGCCCGGGCACAGGGTGCCCAGAGAAGCTGTGGCTGCCCTTGGATCCCTGGAAGTGTCCAAGGCCAGGTTGGACGGGGCTTGGAGCAACCTGGGATAGTGGAACATGTCTCTGCCCATGGCAGGGGGTGGAAATGGATGATCTTTAACATCCTTTCTGACCCAAACCAGTCTGTGATTCAGTGACAACCTGAATAACACTTTGTTTCTTCTTAGCACCATATTCCATAGGTTCTCCCTCACAGTAACCTGTGTGACCTGTCTGCCCATGAGGAATTCTTGGTTGTGGGGATGTGCATATTAAATCCAAGAATCATGTGCACTAGACCTGCAATCCCTTAATTGGCTCCTTGTGCAGGGATATGGTGTGATGTTAAGAGGCAGGTGTCATAATCCATGTGCTGCTGGGAGAGGCTGTAGGGAGAGCTCCCTGGTGCTATTTTTAGTTTCTTAGTTTTCTTTCTGTTGTAGAAATAATTGTTACTGTCTCTTTGTTCTTGTTCAGGCAGCTTGTGTACCCCTTCCCTTCTCTTCCCCCTGCTGAGACTGGAATAGTTAGTTTTCTAAAACATGAATGTCTTGCCCAAAATTCGGCAGAGGATAATGGAAGATTAATTTTAAGTAGCCTTTGCCAAAGGGCTAAATGGAGTTTTATTCCCCAAAGTGATTACACTTCACTGCTCACTTTTCTTCCCCAAGTTGATGTGAATTAAACTGAAGGAGCTTGTTCTTGTCAACATGTGATATTAATTTGCATTATCATCTGTGATAGGCCTTAGATAATATGGAAATTAAGGGAAAAGGAGGACTAGGCCTCAGTATTCTAGGAAACCTGCAGGGATGCTTTCAAGCCTAAACTTGTTTGGTGTGTTGGATTAGGAATATGAGTCTTCCTTGAGGAATTGGTTGCTTAAATTCTTGGATCTATGGCTGTTCATTCTCCTTTTCTTTGTCTCTTTCACTTCCTTTAAGGCCATTCTCATTCTTCTGTATTTTCTTGCATTTAATTCACTACAGTCAGTGATGAGAACATTTGCTGTAGTTTGTGTTTGGTGCAGCTACACAGAAACCAGGCCCTGCTGCTCTGATTCAGCCTGGCTTGTGCTGCATTTATTCTGTTTATGTATGCCTTTTTGCCTTTTTACAGATGACATCTAAAGTCACTGAAACTCTTAAGGCCAGAAAGTGTTATGGCTTTGTTTCTCCCCCAGCTCCTGCCCTACTTCTACTTCATGAGTTTGACAGCACTTAAAGAAAAAAAAAGGTATTTTATAAGTCACTTTAGCTGTTTGAAATGCCTTACAAGTGTTTCAAGGACAGCAGTTAACAGGTAGATCTTGGAAGGTTTGGTACCTGAAGTTATCTTGGATGTTCTTTTCACTGAATACATTTCAAATGGATAACTTCCCTTCAAGTGAATGGCTGGGAAGTTTGCCAGCGAAGTTGCATTTAAACAGGATGTATAAAATTCCATTCTGATGTAAAATGTTGCAGTTCAGGTTCATGCTTTTTGTGTGAAACTTGACTTTTTGTCTTCAGAATAGGTGACTGAGTCGCAGGTGGTGGAATATGGCTGGACAAATATCGGAATCTGACCAGATTAAGCAGGTAAGGTGGTGTATTTGTGAGTGGTGGCTTTGAAGGGCTTGTACTACTTTGTCACGTAGACTGAAAGGTGTAGGGCATGGGAAAGAAGTGTAGGTTATCATCTGAGTTAAGATTAGTTCTATAGCAACCAGAATTAAAACATTTGACTGTTGATAAACACGGTATAATTTTCTGATTCAAATACAAGCAGCTGAAATCTTCTGACTGATAGTGAATTTTTCTGGTGACCTGTCCTTCAGATATCAGTGTCACCAGCTGGCCCAGGAAGCTGTGTGTAAGAAAAATTAACACAGAATTTGTTTTTAATACTCAATGTCCATTGTTTATTTGCAGTTCAAGGAGTTTCTTGGCACATACAATAAACTTACGGAAAACTGCTTCCTGGACTGCATAAAGGATTTCACCAGCAGAGATGTGAAACCAGAAGAGGTAGGTAATTGCTTCCAATGACCCTTTGGTAGAATTGCTGTGTAGCATTCCAATTTCAGAAGTAACTTGGAGAGTTTTGATCTTTCAAGTGGCTAAAAAGCCAGGCAGCACGTTCTGCAGTGGAGTATGTGTGCCTGGCATGTTGCTTCCAAGTGAGTGTCCCATCCCTGGGAGTGTTCCAGACCAGGCTGGACAGGGCATGGAGCAACCTTGTGTAGGGGAAGGTGTCCCTGCCCATGGCAGGGGGGTGCAACAAGATGGTCTTTAAGGCCCCTTCCCACCCAACCCATTCCAGAAGTGGTTGCTGGTACTGCACACACAGGGAATCTGCCCCATCTCTGTTGAGTATTGGCTGCTCTTTGCAATTCTGTGTCATTCCCTGAGCTGGCAGTAGAGGTTCTTGTGCCTCAGCTTCTGATGGATGGTGACTCCATGGACGGGGAAGTTGCCCGCCTACAGCTTGCATCTTGTTCTTTGAAGAATCCTGCTGAAATCCTTGTTTACTTACCCACATTCCTGCATTGCAGTGAGTCATGGGAACATGGCCCTCCACCGCCCTGGCTGTTACATCCAGTGCTCTGCACTGCAGGGAGCTCCATCACAGAGTCACCTGCAAAAAAGATTAAGCTCTCGATAAGATTAGTTGTGTGTTTTTTCTTCTCTCCTGTTGAGAGGCTGTTTCAGACTCTAATCATTTTGTTGGTTAGAAGTCTAATAACCTTTGTTTGACTCCACTGGGAGGGAAAAAACCCCTGAAGTTATAAACTAACGATTGTTTTTGAGCATTTTCTGCCTCCTTGGAGTCCCAACTCCTCAGTGCAGGCAGAAATCATGTCTCCTTTTAGCTTTGGTTCTGCTGCACTGGACAAAGCTCTCTTAGCTTCCCAAGGCAGATTTCTTCTTTCTCTAATTGAGATTAGCACCTCCATGCACCTCCTTTGGGCTTCTATACTTGAAAAAACAGCTTCTGACCTCCTCCCCTACAGCAAGTCTCCACTGCAAGTCTAGACTCCCCGGGCACCGTGTCACAAATACCACTCCCTCTGGGAGCAGAGACTTGGGGTAGTTCCAGAATTTTGTTTCCTAGTGAGACTTCACTCCTGCTCAGCAGGTTTTGCTGTAGCTGATGCCAGCCAAGGTGTAGCTGCGTGGGGTTTTGTCTTGTTCATTTTCATCCCTTCTTTTCACATCCCTTTGTACTGAGCAGAACCAAAGTAATTTTCTGGTTCTCTAAGTAATCAAGCAAAGTGGTTGGCTTTCCTTTCTGTCCTTCTGCAGTGAGAGCAAGGTTTTGAACCCTGACACAGAATATCCAATTGGTAGAACTGCTGCTCAGAAAGAATCTCCCAACTGTTTCTTTACACTTAAAGAAAGAAAAAAAAACCACTTGAAATGGAATGGCCCTGGTATTTACCTCCCTGTCCAGCTGACTGATGGAGCTTCTCTTGGTGCTCTGGTTGCTTTGCTGAAGGGTAACCAGGCAGGTACCAGAAGACAAATACAGCTAATGAGAAGATCAAAACAAGGTTAAGCTGAGCTAGCAGAGAGTAGATCATATTTGGCTGTCAAAATCAGTACATGTTTGTAAACAGAATTAAAACAAAACATACTAATTTAATAGATTTATTATGCAAAATACATAGTTTAATTTCACAAGAGGAGCCCAAGGATGAAAATGGTAATATCTCCTCGATCCTAAGTGTTTTCTATGGAGACTTTCATATGAGAATGAATATTAAGAGATGTTTCAGGCATCCCTCAAAAACTAAACTTCACAACTAAATTTCCCATTTCCTACTGCCCTCATCTTGAGGCTTAATAATATGAGATGTGCTCACCCAACTGTTTATCCCTGTATGTGGTTATGTTTTGGGTCCTGGCTGGGGAAATGTTTTAAGTACTGTTTAAAGCCCTCTGTCTCCCTCTTCCTCTAGATGACCTGCTCAGACAACTGCCTGCAGAAGTATCTAAAGATGACACAGAGGATCTCCATGAGATTCCAGGAGTACCACATCCAGCAGAACGAGGCTCTGGCAGCTAAGGCAGGACTGCTCAGCCAACCTCGCTAGAGGAGAGCCCTCTGCTCGGACTTGCAAGCTGTGCCAGAACACATTTGGGATTTTCTGCTCTCGGGATGTGTGTGCAGCAGCTCAGAGCAGAGTTCCTGGTGCTGCTCAGACAGTGGGAACCATGAAGGGTTAAACAGGAAGTCAGTCACGGTGGCCTGGCCATGGAGTCTGTCTCCAAGGTCCTTTTAACTCCACAGTGGAGTGATGTGGATACAGCCTCTCCCAGGGCCCACAGACTGGTGTGTTTGAATTCCAAGGGTGGTGGGAGGGTTAAACTGCCTTTTCCTGGGACTGGTTGAAATGAATCAATGTAATACGGGAAATACACTTTTTTATTTAATTCAAATAAAATCAGTGGGAGCCATACACAGGTCTGTATGTTCTTTCCAAAGATCCTTTCTGGGGACACTGAGAGCAGTTCTGTTTGCTGGGGGCTCTTTGCTCAGCTCCTGCAGAGTTCTGTTCACTCAGTGCTGATCCCACAGTGAGCTCAGGCAGGGCTGCTGTGCCAGCTTTCCCCCAGGTCATCTCTGCCTCCTGCTTTGCCCTGTCACTGACACAGTGTGTCATTAACATCCCTCCTGCTCAAGGCAACTCCTCTGCACTCCTTGTTTCCTTCAGGGACTCCCGCAGGGTCCCCCAAACCCAGGCCTGGCCTGAGGCTCTCCAAGCACTGAGCCTGCTGGCAGCTTCCCCCTGTACCTGTGTGAATGCCAGCAGCAAGTATGAGCTCTGCACAGCATGGTGTCTGTTCTGCTGCTGCTGGATGGCAGTTCAGGGGATGAAGACTGAACCAAAGCTGTTCCACGTCAGCTGCCTGGTTCTGTTGTGTAGAGAGAGGCAGGGAGCCTGTCCCCAGCCTTTGAGCTGTTACCTTCTCCAGATTATTTCCAGCAGCACTTTGAATGCACAGTTCCCTCCCTGTTTTTTTATCCTACTCAAACTCCCCTGTCCAGGCTGTGGATTACAGGCCCCTGATGGCAGCACAGTGTACCTGCCCCTCGCACCAGACACTGCTGTTTGAAGCTGCCCCAGCTCTCCATGGAAACCGGTTCCTGTGCCTTCCAAAGGTGGAGGAAACCAGTATGCTCCTACAGCCTCCTGTCCCCGTGTTCTGCACTCGCTGTAGCACAGCTCTTTCCTACAAGCCTGTGCCTTGTTACCTTGGAGATGGCCAAGAGCTCACTCTGAAATACTGAAGCCTAAAAAACAGCCCAAATAAGGCAGCAAGTCTCCAGTGTCCTGGTTTTTAATGGAATAAGGGGCTAATGATGTCTAGATCATTTGCTACAATCAGGCCACAATGTTAGGACCAATTAGAATCAATACATCCATAGTGAAGTCTGGAGGCTTTTCTTAAAGCTGGCATTTGTTAAACATTTGAAAGCGATCCATGATGAAGAATTTCCATTTGATCTTTATGTGCTCAGAGAAAAGTGACTGAAGAGGTTAAGTGATGGAATTGGGAGGATTTTTATGTCTTCTGGGCAAAGTGCCTTGAGGCTGAATTGAGGGGGGTTGAAAAAAATTCTGGTTTTCCCTCAGTATTTGGGGGTAGGAAGATATTTAAATATATATTAAGACAGATTTCCTGTACAAAACGTTAAGCAAGTGTTAGAGGGACTTGGTTAATAAATTACTCACTTTGAGGTCTGGATAACCAGTTTTGTTCAAGCTCTATTTCACTCCAAAATGTTGTAATCTTTCAGAACCAAGTGACTGAATACAGATAATACATTTTAGTTTGGAAATAAAGTGTATCCATGTAACTAAAGCATCCAGGTGGTGCAGAAAGCACCAGGGGAAACTTTCTTAAAAGATTTTCTGAGGTTTAACTTCCCTTTCCTTTCATGACAAGTTGGCACATCCTGATGGCTGCCTCAAATTGTGTTACTGGAAAACAGGACCCTGTAAGATTTTGTGGATGAGAGGTGTGGGCTGAGAATGATTCATGATAAAGTGTTTCAGAGTCTCTCACACACGTTTTATCAGCACATTTGTCATGGTGTTGAAGCAGGACTTCCCTCCTCAGAGCACCCAATTCTCAAACATATTTAACTGCAAGGATCAGGAGTTTATGGTGCCTGGCTGGATGTCTGCTGGGAAGGCTGGGAATGCCCATAAAGGCAGGGCAGACCACATGTTTTCTCCCCCAGTGGAGTATCCCAACGTCCATGACATGGCTTCAACTGGAGTGTTCTCCATCCCTCTCCACAGAACAGGTTGGGTCAGAAGGGACCTTAAAGATCATCTCATTCTAAGCCACTACCATGGGCAGAGACACCTTCCACTAGACCAGGTTGCTTCAAGCACCATCCAACCTGGCCTGGAAGAATTCCAGGGATGCTCTTCTGGAACAACCTCAAGTTTACAAGGCATAGTGAAATGCACAGCCAAAATCAGAATAAAAACGGGATTATGGCTTAGTCCCTGGATCCTAAGGGAAAGGCAAGGGCATTTCAGAGGAGGTGAATCACCTGCTGAGGCACACAGTGCAGGAACAGAACCAATTCTGAAGGAAGGAGGAGCAAAGGATGAAAACCAGTGTTGCTGAGGAAGGAATACTGAGAAAGCTGTGGAAAAAGTGAGCCAGAGTGGAGGTGGGAGAGGAGGGAACGGGAGGGCAGCCTGCCAAAAACTGGCTGGATGAAACCGAGCTAGTAAACAGACACTCATTTGGAGCTGTTCACTGCAGCAGCGACAGGAACACAGATCCTTCCTTCCCAGAGGGGTGTCTGAACCCAAAGGCTGGAAACACACAATTCCTGTCAGCCCACAGAAACCAGAACCATTGCAGCAGGAAGGTCAGGCCAGAGCCGTGTTCCAGAGTGCCCTGCACAGCAGCGGTGCCGGCAGAGCCATCAGATCAATCAGCTGGAAGATTATAATAGAGGCTCCTTGGATTCTCTCCAGGATAAAAGCAAAGCCCTCATTTATGTAATACCCTGCTGAGAGGCTTCAACCATTGAGCTCTCTGTTGGGAGGCAGGAAAAGGAGTGACTGCAGCCTTTGGTGAGGAGTGTGGGTGAAACATCCAGCGTGACTGGGCTTCAGTGTGAGGAGGCAAATCCCCTGTGCTCTGACACAGCTGACTGAGAACTGGAGCTTAGCAACAGCTCTTTTTCCAGCATTTCTCTTAGCTAGCTTAGGAAGTCAGCACATGGCATTTGAGGAATCCAGTTAACTCTTGGGAAGTCCATTAAGCTCAGCTGCGAAATTCCTTGAATGAGTCTGGCCCTGAACTCTAAAACCTTTAAAAGCAATTAGAGCTTGTGACACAAACCTGCCTCATGCCTGCACTCTGAGCTGCCAGCAGAGAGCATTAAAAGAACTGCAGTGTTACAATTCTGCTTGAAATTAGAATTTTTTTAAAATTATGTTTTACCTTATCTTCATGCTCCTTATTGTTTTGGTGTCAGGCTCTGTCTGCAAACACACTGGGAGCATTCAACATTCAAGCTTTAGTGCTTCAGGCTGTAAAATGTTGGTCACATCTTTTCCCAGGATTTCTCACACACAGAAACAGATATAACTGAAAGACATATAAAAGACCCTGAATTGGACTTCAAATAGATGTCTACACTCACACAGTGCTTGAACAGACCACAGTTGGTTAAAATGTTTTATTCTGTAACTCCTTTCCCTCTGCTCCGAGGGAAGGTGAGAGAACTGCAGAGGGAGCTGGGCTCACTGGACATGTCTAAGGCAGTGCACTTGACATACCACCATTTGTTTATGTAACACCATGGGGAGTTTATCTAAATTTCAAATAATTAAAGGAGAAATCCAGCCAGGGCTATTGCTGTATTTTACAGATCCTGCCTTTACTGGGAGATAGAGCTGGATCCTCTCCCCCTCTCCTTCTGCCTGAGCCCACGGAGCATTTCTGTGTGTGCTGCTGCCCCAGGGATCTGCCAGGAACTCTGAGCTGAGGGAAGAGGGTTCCAAGGCTTCACAGCCAGGGATGGTCTAACCCCCTTATCAGTAGGGAAGGGGTGTTGGCCACTCTCCTGCTCTTGTTTTTCCTGCTTGGATCTCTGGGAGGAAGTGCCTCTGTGCCCCACAGAATACATGGATTCCCTGGGGACAGTGGTGGGGCCTGAGGAAAAGGTGTCCTGCCACCTCCTCCCTCGGGGCCTGGAGGATCTCCTAGGCCCTTTGTGGGGATCCCATCCACTGATCACACCCTGTGGACTGGCCCTTCCCCTGCAGCTCTCTGGGTCCAGCTCTATGGTGATGGGAGCAGCGGGTTCTTCACAATTAAAGTGAGGTAGAATAGACAACATTTTTACAGCAACAGCTGGAATTAGATCATAGGAAATGCATTACTGCCCACCTCTTCAGGTGAAGCTGTTGTTCTGTTACTGGCCAGATTGCACCAGGGTGGCCAAAAGGCACATGGAGGACCCTAGGGCACCAGGAAAGGGGCAGGATCACCCCAGTGTTCCAAGAGACACACGGAATCCTGGGGCAGAAGCAAAGCTTGAAGCCAAAATGCACACAGGGGCTGCTTGAGCCTATGGAAATCCAAAGTCCCAAAAGGCTGCTGCTCAGCAGGGTTTTCCTTGGATGTTGCCCTGGCAGAGAAGTGAAGAGACAGTGGAGAGAGGTGAGTGATGGGGGCCAGGCAGGTGGGATGTGCCAGAGCCAGGACCTGCTAAGGCCTTGGGTCAGTAAGTGAGAGCCCATGTGGAGAGGAAAGTCTGGGCAGGCACCAAGGGGTCTCTGCCTCCAGGGGGAAACAAGGACAGGCTGAGCCTCAGGGGAGCAGAGCCTGCCTAAGGTCTGATTCCTGCTCTAGTGAAGGTGTTCCCTGTCCAGAGGGCTGGAATATGATCTTTAAGGTCCCTTCCAACCCAAACCATCCTGTGATTCTCCAGAGACTAGGGAAGAAAATATGGGTTGATTTGGAAGAGAAATGACACATCTCACTGCTTGCCCACACATCCCCCAGCTCCAGCAAGGCTCTGGGGAAGGCAGGACATTGCAGGGGATGCCATGAGCAATGCTGTCCCTGGGCACTGGGATGTTCCAGCAATAAAGGGTTTATATGAAACCAGCTCCAGGCTGCATGTAACAACCACCACATGATTGTACACAGACACAGAGATGCGTTACCCTGCACGGGGATGCTGCAAAGTGCCTCTGAACCAAGGAGAAATCTCACTCTTGCTAATTGTTCAGGATTCTCCACAGGAAAAGCAGGAAACAAGGAGAGCTGCAGCAGCAGCCAAACCAGAGTCACAAAAATCAGCCCCCTCCTGCACTGCCTGTGAACAACATTCCTGCAGTTATTCCCACAGGATTAAGTAGGGCTGTTCTCACATTCTGAGTTAAACACATCGAGATACCTGCACAGACCAACATAAAATTTTACTCCTTACTAGTTCCACTGCCAAAACACTTCCCTATCTGAAGAGGGTTTTCCTGCCCCCTCAGCCACTGCTCCAGAGCTCCTGTCCCGACCTCTGTGTCACTGGGATGGCACAAAGGGGTCCCTTGCAGGGTGGGAAGCAGAGAATAAGCAGACGGAATCAAGGGCTGGGTTTTTTTTCATCTTCTATTTTTTTCCCCTTTTAAAATAGCTTTACACTTTCCTCATTCACAAGGGCAGTCATTTCAGGAAGTGAAGGAGCATCAAGAGAGATGGTTTTGAGCTGCACATACACATGAACAAGTGCCTTGTTGAAGAAGAAAGAAAAACCACTCTTGTGCAATACAGCAAAGTATTTCCCACAAATTCCACATCTTACCCCTCCTTATGAAACTGGCATAGCTGGCAGGAGCTTGGCAAATTAGGTCAAGCTGTACCCAGATGAGGGATTAGAGGAGGAGCAGTTTAGAAACAGCTGAAGACACAGCCTGGAATGGAAACACTGCAGGTTCCTCTGAGGAGCAGAGAGAAACATCACCAAACACCCAGCACTGTGTCCCTCACCAATAGGCTCAGGACTGAGGAACAAACTCCAGGTTTTCATGGCTGTAACAGAGCTCCGGTGCAGTTTCTTTGCTGGAAACACTGAAACACAGTGAGAGCTGCAAAGCTGCTGCAGTTACTGCACTGAGGGAGCTGTGCTGGGGAATTAAAGCCAAGTGTCATCACATAAAGACGCTTTTTCATGTTTGCGAATTATCGGTACAGGATGATTTCTGTCTATTCTAATACTACAAACTTTAAAAAAAAATAGATTCAAGTGTGCACAATACCACAAACAATGAAGAAGTGTTTTAATCACCTTTTCTGCTGCTGTTCATCAAATTACAGATCTTTGCATTAAATCCAGCACATCTTCAGACCAGTAACACTGTAACACAAAAAACTGAATTTACACGTTCCTCCAAAGCAATGGATGGGACTAATAAATGCTTGTGGAATTTGGGGAACTCACAGATTTCCCAAACAGATAAACAATAAAACCCCATTAAATCCCAGACACTTGGTGGTAACTACTAAAGGTGAGTAATTTTAAACTCTCACAGAGACCTCTTAAAAAATCCATCCTATTTGGTGTTAGATAATATGGGAGAATGACGGATTTTCTCATCATTTGAGAGCAATAGCTTAATACTGTGAGCTAATTATAAAATGTCTTTTTCCTAAGCCCTGGAACTACAGTGAGTCAGTCTCTGGCAACATCCTTTGGTTCCACTGCTTTATGATGTTTCTCACATCTCCAGAGGTGGCCTTTATCCTGCAAATGATAAAATCCCAAGTACATGGAAGTAAAAATAACCAGGATTTTAGTGTGCAATTTCTGCCAAGGCAGGGGCACAGTGAAGTTAACAGCTCAATAAACTTTAGTTAACACATTCATCTTTTGTCTCAGATGCTAAATCTGGCTTTCAGCTCATGTCAGATTTGTTTCAAGCCATCAAACCAAACCTGTTCTTTTCTTAAAAAGAAGGCAACAGCATTTCTTAGTCTCATTGCTGTAAGAAAATTTCACTAAATGCTGCCCAGAAAATCCATTTGGCTGCCTCAGCTATCCAATAATATTTTTAATGGGGAAAGGAGGAACATGTTAGAAGAATATTCATTTTTTTAATGTGAAATTCCACCTGGTTGACAAACTTGCCTGGAGAGAGGTGGCTTTCTCAGCAGTGGGTAGTTTGACTGAGGCACAGGAGTTGACAATCCCAAAATGCAGATTCTCCTTTCAGCTCCACATCAAAGTAATTTTGGTAGCCTTTACTACATGGCTGCCTTGGCATACAATAAAAATATGCATCCATTAAAAAAAATAAAACTGTATATTCTAATACTGCACCATTAAAGAAGATTAGATTGAAGCATGCACATTACCACAAAAAGTGATTTGATCACCTTTTCTGCTGCTGTCCTTCAAATTAAAGATCTCTGCTGCTCTCCATGAAGGTTGGCTGCATTTTGCTTCATGAAGACACGCATTTCTTTACCCTTGTCATGCTTTTCTTTCACTGATAATCACTGAAAATCTGCTTAACCTCTGTTGAAATAATGGCTTGTTCTTACTGTTCTGACATCTGTGCTTCTGCCTGGGCTGTTCAGATTAAGCAACAGAAAGTTTCTCAGACACAAGAAATCTGATGGAGGAGCCAAAAACAAGCAGAGAATTAACTGGGTGTTGCTAAACTTTCACATTAGAGAGAAAATAAAAGCTCACTAGTACAACATGGAGCTGGTACACTTTATGGGAATAAAATTAAAACAAGTAGGAAAAGTAATCTTTTCTTACCTTATGTCCTTGCATGCAAAGCTTTTTCCAATTTCCATATACATGCTCATACAAAAATAACAAATCTGCTAGAAATCTGACAGTTCTTTGTATCAGTTGCAGGAGTCCAATTCTCTTCCAGCCCTGTTTTTTAACAGTTTTAACGGTATTTGACACCATAATTTTAACTTCCTAAGCAAGCTTGAAATAACAAGTATCATTTTGAGGAAAACCTGTAGGAGATCAGGAGGCAGAAGAACAGCACAAAGACTGCCAAAAGGATACTTTATTTTGCTTGCTCTTGCAAACACGATACCTAATCTCTTATTTAAAATAATCCTAATCCTGCATAATCATAATTCTGTGTCTTCAACAACAACAAGCTTTCATTCCAGGCAATGGAACACACTTTGGAATTTATGTCAACAAAGAATTAATAAGGGGATTTTAATGAAGTTTTAAATATCTTATTAGGGTTTCTTCTTGATTTCACCTTTAATCCAGGATAGCCCGGTGACACCCAGCTAATCTTTCCCCCGTGGTATTTTTTAAACATCACAGGGAACTACTGTAAACAGCTACTGAATAAACTGGCTAAATGATATTCTGGCTCCTTCCCAGAAAGATAAAACCAGGGACTCAGGAACATGCTGGAGGCTTTGCCAGGCCACCTTTTCCTGCAGGTTTTGTGTTGTGGCAGGACAGCAATGCCAATCGTTTCTGGGGGTGTGGGTGTCTCAGTGAGCACCAGTGCAAGGTGGGAAGAGGGGTAAGGAAGCAAGTTCTCTGTGTCAAGGAGCAACCACCCATCAGGATGGGTTTCCATGTTCCCTGGAATCATACCTTCAGTCTTCCAGGCAGTGATTTAAACATTCCTAAGAGACAGGGAGCAGCAGTCAGCTGAGAACACACACCGAGACGGGCCAGAGCTCCTCCATCCTCTGTGCTGAGTGTGTGTATGTGCCTGTCTGAGATCTCACACAATGTGTAGACAGGTTAGATATCTGCACAAGATATAATAAGCTGTTATTTTGCTGACTTTTAAACTTCCTTCTGCAAATATTAAACATGTGACCCATGTTGCTTCCTTTTAAATGAGTATTGCTTTTTATTCGTAGCTATTGTAAGATTAACAGTAGAAGTTAGCTCTGAAAAAAGTCTTTACAGTAATTTATGGAGATTAATTTTCCTATTTGGGTTAAGTCCAGACATTTACAAGAACAATCACTTAAATAAAAATAGAATATAAAGCCTATGTTTAAAACATGGCCTTTATTAGCGCTGTCTAGTGAGCTCCATATTTATCTTACATTGAAATAGCTCTGCTTTGCTTAAGAAAAGACAGAAAAAGTGCATTTACAAGAGTACTTTTTCTTTAATTTTCTGCGAAAATGGAAGGAATTGGAATCACAAGTTGACAAATGTTGCAAAATGAAATTTCAAGAAACATCAATTTTAGTAATGCTACGCCATCACTAGTGTTTCCTTCTGACCTTCTGCCGTGTGAACCAGAATATCCTGATATACAGTCTAGAGCATCTATGGTATTACTCTACAGCATATTAAACACAGAAAAAGGGGCTGAGACCCCCTTTCAATGTACAAACATGAATAAAAAAATTGATTAAAAAAATCACTTTTATACATAATGTATATGCAAACTGTTTTAAATACATGGTTTTGGAAGAGTTATTTACAAGCTGCATCTGCCCGTGGGACAATCCACAGACAGAGCACACACAGTTGCTTTTTTACTTTGTTGTTGCATCTCAACTTTGGGAGATATAAATTTATTCGGCAGTACAGCAAACACAAGAACTTGTGACAAAAGATCTTAAGGGCAACCCAATAAATGTTGTTCCTCCAAACAAGGTAAGTACTAGGACTGCCAAAGTTGCCAAATCAAGTTTAGTTTAACCCAGATGCCCACTGACAGATCTGTGTGGGGGAGGACATGTAGACAGACCCACTGGAAGTACAGGAATGGCTACTGGATAACTCCTCCTGAAGAGCCAGAACTGAGAAGGATGTTTTATCCAAAGAGTGAACTAACCTAGAATTTTTTTTTTCCAATTTTATTAATATTTTAAAAAATACATAAAAATACAACATCCAATGTCTGAATAAATATATTTAACAAGTTGCAAGATACCTTATTTTACACAAAAATTTCAGCTTTAGAAATCTTGTTAAATAACTTCATTGTTGTTATATATTTCATTTTTCGTCTTTTTGTAACAAAATAAAAACTCTGAAATTACATAGAAAAAAGACAAAATATTTTTGTCAAGGGATAAGATAGTCCACTGAAAACCTATTCACAATTCCACTGTAAACATTAATAAACATTAAAATATTTGCATAATTGTGTGCTCAAAAATCCTATAAAAAGTGGAAGACTTATTACAACTGTAGTTTTCAGTCAACTACACTTCCTTTCACAATTTATTTTGTCCCATTTACACCTTTAGAACTGGGCACATTGCTGAACACATACTTTGGCAGTTCTGTATAGCAAGTGCTTCCACAAAGAGGAACTACTCACCAAGAGTTACCTACAGCTCGGTGAAAGTGCAGCAGCTACTCAGTTCTTTTGGGTAATACTCTGATGTCTGCTTGGTGCACTTGCTTTTTTAAGATCACCCTAGAACACCTGAATGCTTCACTGGACATAACTTTTCAAATTTGATAAGTGCCCTTTCTCTGCGTTAAGAAAAAACAAACAAACGAACAAGAAACAAAAACAAACACAATGACAAGGATGTCACGTTGTGCCTACAAACCTTCAGTTACCAATGAGCTTAAGTTCTCTGAACAGTAAATTAAAGAAAAGAAGAGGGGAGGAGGGGAGAACAGGTACAGTCCAGCAGTGGAAGTGTGTACAGAATATACTTGGCAATGTCAAACCAGTTGAGTGCTTTCTGTGGCTGAATTTCAGGATTTATGTCCATGGCAGCAAGTTGCTGGCAAGGCAGAGAAATGTGTATCACCTGCATTCGACAGCAAGCACGTTCTGGGGAGGAGAGGACGACGACGGGCTCATTCCAGTGTCTGAGGAGGCCGATGACATGGATGCTCCTGTGTGTGACACTGAACACACAACAACAGATCAGCATGAGGTTATCAAAGCATGGCACACAGTGAAGGCTTCCTTGGTTATTGTGTTGTTTGAGAGCTCAAAGAAGTAGCACAGGCACAGAAAACAGGTTTTTTGTCACCTGCTTTCACAGAAACTGGACTAACCTCACCCATCTATTGAAAAGATAACTCATTACCCAAATTGAAAACTCACACCAAGCTTGCACTAGGAAGTCCAAGCTTCTAATACACAGCTTTAAGAGTCAGTAAATATTTCTGTAAGGTTCAAAAGCCACAAACATTCTTTCTGGATATGTATACAGAGGTAACAAGGTAACTTTTCTCAGAAATATCAGTTAAACTCAAGTTGCAGTAAGCTATGCATTCTCAAACAAATTCATGGGAAGTACAAAGCAAATCTCTAAATTACCTTCTCTGTCCTTCTTTTTCAATCGTTTCCTTCTCCTGTCTATGGTTGCTACTTCTGACTTCAAGGACATGTAGTATTTCCGGATCTCCTGCAGCTTTTCTTGTAAGAAGGAGATCCTTTCAGTGCTGCTCATATTGTCCAGTTCATCTACAAGCAAGAAGAAAAAATAGCTTTACCAAGAGTATTTCAGACAGAGCATGAAAGGCAGCACACTTCCAATAACTATTCCATGAAAGGCCCACACCTAATTTAGAATGCCAAAATTTGCACTTTTTTATTTCAGAACAAATTTCCTCATAAATCCACCTTAATCAAGTCAGTTAAAAAAGTCTTACTGAGCTGGAAACTCCACTTGTACACTCTGGGTGAAGCATTCTGGTGGTGGTGCTTCTCCCTGTGTTTATCCTTCTCCCCATCTTTGATGTGAGGGGAAATCACTCTGGCAGGCGACCGAGACATCTTCTGTGGTTTGGCTGCGTTGATGTGTTTTACAGGAGTGCATTTACTTGAACTGTCCAGCACAGGGAGGTCTTCACTGTCACTGCTTTGTCCTGCAATGACAGAAATTTAACTTGGACTTAGAAAAACCCCCACTTCGACATTTGAAAAATCATGGATATAGTAAAAAGCAACAATTAAGTGAAAAGTGCTGCTTCTTGCTCAGAAGATTCCAGAATGCATCCAAGGAAAAACCATCCCAAATTCCATGTGTAACTTCAGCAGACACAACATGCACTGAACTCTCATGTGCATTCATTGTTGATGCAGGAGAATTCAAGGGCTGACCAGGACTATTTAAAAAGTGATGGTCAAATTTCTTTACAGAAATACTAAATAGAGTTATCAAAATTACAATATTAGAGCACTGATAAACTATCATAAATCACCTATTTTGACTTACTAATATAACGCAGACAGAACCCCTTTCTGAAAGATTAAACATGCATTACTATAGGTAGGTAGCAAGTGATTATACAGAGTGACCAGACTAAAGGAACAGTTCTGAAACAAGACTAAAAGTATAAAAGTTTAACATAGAATAGATTTTAAGATGATACATTCAAATATTTTAGACTCTCAGAATAATTGCCAGGTTTTCCACAAGCATGTTAAGTAAGTCTGAATGCTCTATGTCAGACAATACTTTAGTTTGATATTAGAAAATATAACAATGCTGCCATGGGGGCTAAACACACTGATTCACTCATACAATGATCACCAGAAATTCCATGACAGGACAAGAGGGAATGACTTTAAGATGAAGAAGGGAAGAGTTAGATTACATAGGAGGAAGAAATTCTTGGCTGTGATGGTGGTGCACAGTTTAGGCAGAGAAGCTGTGGCTGCCCCAGCCCTGGAAGTGTCCAAGGCCAGGTTGGACACAGCTTGGAGCAACCTGGAATAGTGGAAGGTGTCCCTGCCCGTGGCAGGGGGTGGAACTGGATGATCCTTTAAGGTCTCTTCTAGCACAAACCATTCTGTGAATCAATGAAAAATGAACTACAGAAACATAAAAATCCAGACTTCTATAGCAAGTTAGAAAACACTCACATACTTGAAAGAAAAACCACACAAGATTCCTTTGGCTGAAAAGCTATTCTTTAGCATCAAAAATTTTTCTGTACTTCAAAAATGGCCATTTTTTTCTTATAAGAAACATCTACTGTAAGACTCTAAAGATGCCCCCTCACAAGTTCATTACTAATCTAATATATAATAATCAGCATAATGGTAAATATTTAGTAACTGCTGATATATACAATTACTAAAAAGTTTTTCCTAAGTAATTATTATGAAACGGCCAAGACATCTCCCAGTAACTTACACCACAGAGCTCAGAAGTTCCCTCCATTTAACCACCAATAATCATGATGAATACAAATGAAAAACCCTGACAGGGAAGTCTCATCCACTGCAAACAGAGGATATCAGTGAGAACAGTGGGCTCTAATCCATGTTTACAGGACAGGAGAACCTTCCCCCTCCTCCCCCCCAGGAATGTACCTGTTCCATTCTTTTCATTTTTGGCTGCAGCACTGCTTCGCTTTGGAGTTCGCTTTTGCTTTTTTGCCAGTGTTCCACTGTTGCTGTCACTGGGTCTTTTTTGACCTGCATGGGGAGGAAAGAAAAAAACAAAAACAAAACACAAGACACATCAAATATTTCTGCTTCTAACACACTCTTTTTTATAAGCAGTAAAGAGAAATTTAAAACCAGCCAGACTGAGAGAATTAGGGGAGTTCAGCCTGGAGAAGAGAAAGCTCTGAGGAGACCACACAGCCCCTTCCAGTGCCTAAAGGGGCTCCAAGAGAGGGGGAGAGGGACTTGGCACAAGGGTCTGGAGGGACAGGACAAGGGGGAATGGCTTCAAACTGAAGGAAGGCCAGGTTAGATGGGATATTGGGAAGAAATTCTTAGCTCTGAGGGTGATGAGGCCCTGGCACAGGTTTGCCCAGAGAAGCTGTGGCTCCTCCATCCCTGGAAGTGTCCAAGGCCAGGCTGGACACAGCTTGGAGCAACCTGGAATAGTGGAAGGTGTCCCTGCCCGTGGCAGGGGGTAGAACTGGATAGTCTTTAAGGTCCCTTCCCACCCAAACCATTCTGTGGTTTATAACCAGAAGATAAAACAAACCAGCAATTTTTAGCAAAGTAACAAAGACACCTCTGGAAATGATTTCAGCAGGGAGTGACCTTTCCCAGGAAAGGCTCACCTTTCTCCCCAGCCTCTCTCTCCTGCACAGCAATACTACAATTGCTTGATGTAGTGCTTGCTTCAAACCCATTGACAGACTCGCTCTCGCAGAGCCCCTCCTGCGACTCCTCGGCCACGCTGTCCACCTCGATGGTCACGTCGCTCTCGCTCCTGACGCTCCGTGACTCGTCCTGGCTGAGGGCCAGGGGAGAAGCCACCGGGAACCCCGAGGGCACGGCAGGGGGGAAGGCAGAGGGGTGCGAGTTTGGAGCGCTGGGGTCTGGTTTTTCTGGTGTTGTGTCCTCACTGCTGCTCTTCTCCTTCTCGTCCAAATCATCCAGGTCTACCTCGTGGCACAGCAGAGTTTCGGGACCGATCTGAGGCATTGTGTCATCCTCATCTTTTAAGGGAATGTTCTCGTTGGCTTCAGCGGGACGTTGGAAGTTGTCATTCCTCAGTTCCTGACCGTGTGGAGCTGATTCTGCCACCAGGGATGGCATCTCCTCATTTCCAGTTCTGAGTGACTCCTCAGCACTCATTCCTCTACATTCCTCTGCCCCAGTACATTCATTGGTCCTCTCTTCAGACACAATATTTGGCACTTCCATCTCACTCTCTCGCCGATTTCTCTTCTCAGGTGATGCCTGTTCCAAAGTTTTCCTTTTCAAAAGCTTCTTATCTTTTGTAGAAGGTTCTGTTTCACTTTCAGTAGTGCTGGAACTTTCTTTACAGTCCAAGGAAGAGCCATCTAACCTTTCAGGTTCTGTAAGAGATTCATTTGCTGCCTCTTCTTGGCTTCCTGGTGCAATCTTTGCATTCTCTAGAGAAGGATCTTTTGTCTTGCTCCTTCTCCCTTTTCCCTTGGGTGATTTTTCAGCCTCTCTTTTGATTTCTTCGATTTGATCAGTTTTATTTCCAAAAATTTGAACAATTTGTTCACTTTCCTCAACTTCCAGTTTCAGTGTTTCTAGTGGCTGGACTTGAGTCCTGTCATTTTCTTTCAAAGCATGAGGAATCTTTGGGTTTTCTTCATCCAGCTTCTCATCATGGAGTTTTTCGCCTTTTTCCAGTTCTGAAGTTTCTGGAGAAAATTCTTCATTCAAATTCTTTTCAGATGACTCATCTGCTTCACTGTCAGATGTGCCAGAGTCTAAAAAAAATTCAAAAAGATGCAAACATCACCCTAAGTAATTAATTACAACACAATTTCTTATTTGAACCACACAAACCCCCTCTCTTTGCAGTAATCTATGGTGTTAACATCAGTTTTCAGTAATGATTTCAAACTTTAAAAATCCTGCATTATTTAACACACTTGCTACAGCTCTTATTTTTACTTAAAATTTCTATGAAACTGCAATAGCAGTGGTACTGTCAGAGTTCAAGGAGTATCTGGATGATGATCTTAGTCACATGATTTAGTTCATGACTACGATTCTACTACTATTTCCCAGGTAAGTCAATACAAATAAAATACAGTTTATAGTAGCAAAAATAGTTTTATAGATTCCCACAATCTGGTATCTACCTGTGGATGTTGCCTCTCCCACCTGAGATTACAAAACCAAAACACTCTCCTCCCCTCCATGCAACCCCAAAGAAAAAAAAAACCCAAAAAAAACCAGAATAAAATATAAAACCCTTCTAATATGGACATTTAGTTGCTAAACTTATGTACAAATGATGCACCACACACAGAGCAAGCATTGGTACATTACCAGAAGATTATTCAGGGACCTGTACTAAAGGGAGACAGTGATTTCACTTCAGTTCTTGCTCAGAGAGGCTCAGAAACACCAAAAATGTTGTTGCCATTTGTGTGTAATTAACAGCTCTGCTGGATGATGGAGTAGTGAGGTTGAGGACTTAATTACCACAACACAGACTATCATTACACCACTGGATTTGGCCTGTTCAATATCAGGACTGAAAGGCTCTGGCTGAAGAATATGAAATGATTTGTACAGTCATTTCCATGCCACAGCTCTCCTGTGAGCAAACTGTGCTCCTCAGCAGTGTCAGCCCAACTACTTCCTCAATAAAAGGAGAAAGAAAAAAAAACAAACAAAAAAAGGTAAAAAAAAAACCAAATTAAAAAATCAAACCTCTTTAGAGAAAGGTACTGAAAAAACCTCCAAAGTATACACAGGACTGAGATCACTCACCGTTTGATCCTCTATCAGAATCAAACATTCCTGAGCTACGTCTCGTCTGCCTGCGAGGTGTTGCTAAAATTAAAATCGAAAGAATTAATTTGTATTAATTTATAGAGCAAAATCTGTGCCAAAAATGTGTTTTCTCACAGTGCTGGTGCACTGCCTGGCTAAGGAGGCCTGCATGGCTCTGACAGTGCAGTGCCATCACTGCTCACATGCACCTCCACGCCAGAACACGAGTGCACCACAGGTACCTTCGCTTCCCTTTGGGAATGGTGGGGAATGGGACAAGTTGTTCCGTGCCCCTCTGGCTCCAGATTTACCTTCACTATTGGGTGTTTTGGATAAGCTGCAAGACGTGTTGGACGGAAGAGTAGATTTCAGAGGGGGCCGCCCACGCTTGGATTTCTGCTTCTCCTCATCCTTCTTCTCGTCCTTTTCACAGTCTTCTTTGTTCTGAGGGGAAAACAACAGATTTTTATTAAAGTTTTACTGCTGATCCTCAAAACTTTCCTCCTTCTGCTCTATTAAAAACACTAGATATTAGGCTGAATAACCTTTTTCTTAAATAGCCTTTTTTATTTTTTAGTTATTAAATAGTGTACTACGAGAAACTCATTGGAATAATTACTTTTGTTTTTTTCTTCTGTTTTCTCTTTGGTCCTCCTTTGTCCACGGGCCAGATAATCCGATCAGCTTTCACCCACTCATCGTATCTAAAAGGGAATAACAACACCCTGTTGTCACTGCACAGAAAAATGTTGTCTGAATATCAGAATTAAAAGACTGAGTTACAGGAAAATATTTATTAATGAGAGGTAGGAAAAATTCAAGGCCAGGCTGGGTGGGGTTTGGAGCAACCTGGGCTAGTGGAAGGTGTCCCTGCCCACGGCAGAGGAACAGAACTGGATGTGCTTTAAGGTCCTTTCCTACCCACGCCATTTTATGATAATAGCAGAGTAAGTGTTTAAAACACAAGCAGTATCTGCCATTAGAAAGATGAATTACATTTCTAGCCCATCAAAAGGTTATGGGATGGGGAATGAAGGTAGAAAGTTTCCTGTCTCTTGCAGCAAATCATTGGAACTCAGAGGGCTGAGTCAGCTCTGAAGGGTGGCAGTCACTGCACATCATCTCCATAAGGCAGTTTTCAACACACCATACCCCAACAGTAAAATACACTTTGTTTTTAAAGGTAAAGGTTTCAAATTATAGTAACAAACTGGAGGAGATTCTGAAAAGCACGAATACATTAACACTCCTCAAAATCTCCTGAGGTATTAATATGGAAAAGGGACACATGGAAGTATTTGGGGAATATTCACACACAGAAACTTTACGTTGCCACGTAAAGAAATTTGCTCAGTTTAGTTAGCAATGCATGGATTTGGAACACCTCACATTACAGAATACCAGAAGTGCTGTGTTTTTAAAAATTATCAATTTTGTGCTATTTTTGTCTACATAATCACAATGCTCTTAATATCAACCACAAAATAAGCCATTTTTACAGCAGTGGTGAATATAAAGATTGGCTGCATTTGATGGATTTTTTCTGTAGTTCTTTGCTGCTGAGCCCTCTCCTCCCCTCTGTGCTCTTTTACAACCACAGTTCACATTCAAATACAAGAATATATTTTGCTGCCAAAATTCCAGGGCTTCATACACTTAATTACAGATGTTTACACCATTATTATTGACTCCTTTGAACAAAAAGTCTGACAATGCTGACACAATAAAACTCAGGGATGCTTCTGTAGGAGTGAGCATTACTAAAGTGGATGGGAACTTGGATATACATAAGTATAATCTGAGATTTCAAGGCAATACTATGAACAAAATCCCTAACATTGAAAAGTGCAATAGAATCAGAGCCTTTTATGCTGATAATTCAATTTGGAGCCATGTCACTGATCATCTTTCACTTTATTTTCCTAAAAACAAACATTTCTTTTACAAACAAGGCCTTCAACAAAGAAATGAGAGGCAATTTGTTCTGCTCACCTCACATTCCAACCGTAGTAATGAACTAAATATAAAACTTCTCCATCATCAATTTCTGTGCTTTTAATACTGGCTTCATAAATTTTTTGAGTCTTTCCACGCCCATATTTTACTTTCACTTTGGTTCCAGTCAGGCAGGGTTCTGTGTCCTCCTCATCCTCTTCACCTTCAGATTCTCCTTTGTTTTCCAGTTCCTCCCTGCAGTAAAATGTATTTTAAATGCCAATTAGTGACAATCATGTTTTAACAATTAATGAGTGTAACCAAGCTACTACAAAAGAAAAAGGCTGCAAGAAAAGATGTTTTCTGCAGCCTGCACTGCCTCTGAAGCTGGCCTGGACTAGGGGTAAGGATCAGAAATAGCCAGAAAGTTACAATTTAAACACAAGTTATTAGGTGTACAACTACCTCAAAGCCTAAAGATTACTTTTAAGATTCATATTTTGATAATCCATAGAGGACTAAGTTAACTCAGTGTTTGGCTTTCAATAAGACAGGAAGAACTAGTTTAATCTTTTAAAGTAGGCTTGATTTTGACACTTTCTTCCACAGTTTGCTTAACTGTAGGAGTTGTAATTATTTACAATCTGCACATAAGTTTAAACTGCCATCATAGTGATCCTCTGACAGATACAAACACTGTAACATTGGGAAAAAGTTGATCCAAGCTGTTCTACCAACTTGACAAGTGTCTACACAGCTCTTATTAGCTCTACCTACCTCTTAGTACATCTATAGCTAATATTTAGACATACTTTCAAGAACTACAATCTAATTTGTTTCTACCTATAATTCTCTCCCTATTTTAGGGTGAATTTAGCATACAAATTAAACTACAAAAAAAGTCACCAAGAAAGAAAATACTGAAAAAGGCTATGGGTTTGCTTTTAATGAAATGTATTTGCTGGCTTTCAGTGAAAGATCAATTAGCATCTTGTGGCGAACAAAAGAAGAGGACAAGTAACACCCACACCACTTAAAAAATCCCTCTTTGATGCCTTGGTCATCTGACATGCAATAAAAACAAGGAGCCTGGAGCTCCACCAGCCATCAGGGAACACTTCAACAGAAGAACAGGGGAAGGAGGATTGCCCAGTGTCCCCAGACTGCTCCCCTCCCTACCCGTACAGCACTGGCACAGTCACAGCCGTGGGGCCTGCAGGTATGACTGTGATAAAACACCACCACAACCCTGGCAAATAAAGTGACAGGGCAAAACACGGCCTGGTATCTACCACAAAAGGGGCTCCCATGAAGTAAAGCAGGCTCTGAGTGCTTGGAATGGAATGTCCCTTTCCCTGCCTGCCTGAGTTAGTTCCACAGGACAGTAAGATCTGCAGCTCTGTGTACCCCCTCCTTGGAGTGCAGCTCCATCATGGCACACACAAACTCAAGGGAAGGTGACACAAGTTGGTGTTTACCTCTCCCTCTGCCTCTCGTCCTCTTCATCTGACTCTTTATCAGAATCCTCCTGTTTTTTAATTTTTTTCTCTTTTTGCTTTGGTGTAGTTTTCCTCCCCAGCGGAGTTTCATTTTCTTTCTTTTCTGCATTCTCAGGTGTTTCCTCTGTATCTTTGTTTTCTTTGTTACTGTCTTTTAATTTGTCTTGTGTTTTATCCTCTTCGCCATCTTTTTTAGCAGGGGTTGCATCACGGGCAAGTCTCCTTCGTCCCTGGAACACAAATACCATCAGTTTAATGACTCCTGGCAATTGCTTTCTCTACAACCTCTCCAAATCTCAGCAGAAAAAGTGAGACACACAACTCCTGTACAGAAGAAAATCTGGAAATAACACCAAAAAAAGCAAAATATTCTAAAATACTAAGATTAAAGCTTAAAGTTTTTCATCTGCCTTATTTGGAATGAAGAGGATGAGTTTGTGATTATCCGCTGGAGGATTTCAGGACATTTGTTTGGACCTGTAAGGTTTGTTTCTCCAACAAAAACGGCCAAAATGTCTGATGCAACTCATTCTTGGGGATCTAGTACAGGTTTATCATTGTATTTTTTTAAAGTCTCCTGATAGGATCATTGCTTTTCAATCAGAACATTTAAAATACATTATAAATGCACAATTAATTACCTCAAGGCCATTCAAAGATGACAGCAATGAAGGCACTACAATAATTACAATTCACAGCAGCATAATGGTAAATTCTTTGGAAAAATAGTAACTCATAAATAAATAGCTGCTGACTGGATTAATAAAGTTGTAAAACATAAAACCAAATACAAAGACAGCCAATGGCAAAAAAGACCAAAAAATTTTACCATTCTTGATCATCTTACCAGTTTTCTCAAAAAACGCCCCAAAAATAAACGAACAATCTAAAACCAAAGCTAATGCCATGTCAGGAATTTTAGTGTGGCAGAAACAGCTTGGAAAAGCCACCTGCAGTCAGGCAGAGATCTCGACTTGTGTTCACACTATGTCTTTTCATGTATTAATTTAAAAGGCCAATATTTGCTTGAAAAGCTGGTTTGCAAGTAGTTTAGCAAAATTACATCTTAGCTGAGCAGAACCCTTACAACCTGAACAATTTAAAAGCAATAATTCCTTGTCCCTCAGCAGTCATGGTTTAAGGAACACAAAATGTCCTTTTAACAGAATTAACATGAGAGCTACAGAGTCACACTCCAATACCTCCAAAGTATTGTCTGCACTCTCCATGGTGGTCAGTATCCTCCAGCTGATGGGCCACTGGACATATTTTTGTAGTTACCAATACAACACTCACCTCTACAGCATTTAAGGACAAATGAAGGCCAAACTAAAGTGTTCCCCCTCTAGTTTTGTCTATATATTGTAAAATTGGAGTGCTTCTTTTAGTAGAAGTGAGACTGTGATAAAAAAGACATGAGTCTTCCTTTGATTCTTAAAAGCCATAGCAGGCCTCTGATATTCCTGCTCCTTGCCAGAGAGCTGCAGGTCCCACGTGCCTGTGGAAATCCTCCCCCACAACCAGGACTGTCCCTGCTGCATTTCTCTGTTCTGATGATCCACAGCTCTAAGGAGCTCCCAAACCAGCCCTGAATCAAAATCTGACACCCAACACGGCCTGAGCAACTCCCATGGATGGTGTGGAATGTGAAGAAATAATCAAACCCAAATCTCTTTACAGGTAGAATATAATTAACAGTTAACACTCTTAAGAACACCAATTCCAACATCCAATCGCTCCACAGGGAAAACCTATTATGGGAACAGTTCCCTACACAAAGGAGTTTTGTTAAGGACTAAACACAAATCAGTGCAAACCACTCACCCTTGGGGATTTCAGTTCTACTTCTTCTTTTTCACTTTCACTGCTGGAATAATTTTCTTCTGCTTCTTTTTTAACTTCTGTTGGGGGCATTTTTTGTTCCTCTTTCACACTTTCCTCCATTGGTTCCACGTGTTTCTGTTTGTCTTCTACCACTTTGGGTTCATTGTGGTGGATGGTCCTGAACTGAATGTTTGCAGAGCGACAGTACTCCTCAAAACCATACAGATACCTGGAGACACAAGTGAGGCCCCATTTATATTTCAAGGTTTGTTTTCTATTTATTCAAGTGCATAAACCCCATTTTCCTGCTCACTAAATTCAGGAAAGAAAAAAAAAAACAAACAACAACCAAACCAACCCAAATAAACAACAAATAAAAAGCCAGAGAAGACTTTGAAAAGAAACAATTTTGCACACAAGTGGTGAGAAAGAATACACACAGGTGCTTCCCACATATTTAACTTCATCCCCATCCAGTTAAGAATTCCTGATAGTAAAGCCATGCATGAGCTTGCTCCTGGAAACTGCCTGGGCATGCTCTGATCCAGTTACAGGTGAGAGGGAGATGAATTAGCTTATTCCTCAAAGAATAAATATGCAAGTTACAACACACTATCATGTGTCCAAACAACATTATTGTTATTTCCACTGTAACAGCAGCCTAGTACACAGTCACCAATTATTCTTTTTATGATAAACACTCTTCTTTGTAAAATACAGACCTTAAACATGTGCCCAGTTCAAATCTCACTGAAGATAGTCTGAACATTTTCATCTTCATCAACATTAACATGAGTTGAGTCATTAGCCATCCCTATTTCCAAATTTCCTTAGGTTCGAGTCAAGAGAACCTCATTCTTTCCTTTTACTCAAAAAGCCCAATTGTTTCTTGTCAAATGTCCAGGAGGATAAATAATGAAAATAATTTTCATTTAGAAAGTGAGCTTGAAAATATCATTCCTAAAAGGTTTCCATTTCAAAAGTTAAAACACACTGAAAACCAAAGGTCAGAAGAAAAAGATTTATGCATTTGTTCATTACAAATAATGATTTCACTGCTTAATGCCGTCACATGCACACAGTTATGCCCTAAAGCCATTGTTCTACAAATTCTGCAAAGATTATATTTAAAAATGCAATCTGAAACATGTCTTTTTTCAATCAACATTTTTCAGGAAGTTAAAGGAACTGGTATAAAATTCTCCTCCCTGCACAAAGCACTCCAGAATAAGGACAGAGTCCATCCTTGGAAATCGCCATGAACTGCAAAGCTGAATTTGCCAAAGCTTATTCTACAAATTGCTTTGTTGTACCCTGAAATAGCATCATCACATGCTGAAGGTGAATGTTTCTTGATAAGAGCAGAATTCTCATGTATTGGAGCAACAGGAACTTAGGGAGTCCTGAGCACTCCCTCCTTTCCTCCACCATTTCAATCCTCAGCACTGGAAAAGCTTCAGAACTGTTCATTAACTCAAGAATGTCAACTGCCGTTTCACTGAACTATCAAAAATTGCTTCAGTGTTGTACAGGCTACTAAAAACATGGAAAAACATTCTCACCATTACACAATACCAGAACTTACTTTCTATACGCAGTTTTTACATTGTAGGAAGCAGCCGAGTTCAAAATAGGAATGCCAAGGTCCATATAAATTTGCTTCCATACAGCACCACTCTCAATCTTTGCGGGGGGAAAAAAAAAAACAAAAACGGAAATTGTCAGGTTTTGTTAACCAAGAACATTAAGGAATTATATCTAACACAGTCACAAGCCACAGCCTTTTAGAATCATAGAACAGTTTGGGTTGGAAGGCCCCTTAAAGAACACCCACAATTCCAACCCCCTACTGCGGGCAGGGACACCACACCTTCCACCAGCCCAGGTTGCTCAGGGCCCATCCAACTTGGCCTGGGACACTTCCAGGGATGGGGCAGCAACAGCTTCCCTGGACAACCATTTATAGCCATGAATGAATGGAGATATTTAGTTCAGGAAGCATCCAACACTTACATTGTCACACCCACCCTGCTGATAAACCAGCCTAAAAAGTTTGAAGAGATTAAGGTCCTTGTAGCCCAGAACAGGTGGTTTATTGATAGGAGTACCTGGATAAAACAAACCAGAAACAAGAAGTTAGCCCAAAGAACAGTAAATTACCTCTTTAGCACAAATCTCATTACAAACATCCTTCTGCATTTTAAAACCTGTGTTTAATAGTTTAAGGCATGTCACAAATCAGTAGCTTCCAATCAGCAATTAAGGCTTCACCCCACTTGGCTCTGGGGGTTTAACAGCCACTCAAGTTTATTAATGACCCCCAAATTAATGACCCCAAAACTGTTCCTCTGCTGAGCAGGGAGAACAGCCAGGGCTGCAGGAAGCCCCACAAAACACCTGAGGAATGCTGGAATAGAGCAGTGTGTGAAGAGATTAACTCAAAACACTGTGGGCTGAAAGGAATGAGGAAGAAGCAGAAGTGCTGCTGGATCTGAAGGAGACACAGGCAAATAGTCAGAATGTGAAAAAGAACAAAGCCCCGACCGGATGGGAATATTGGGACAGTTCCAGGGAAAAGAAAGAACTCAAATCAGATGAGTGACAATGACATAAAGAACAATAATTATTTATAAAAGGAGAAACCAAAAGTGACTTGGGGCAAGTGACTGCATACACAGACAATAATCCTCCCAGCAAGGAAGAATATCAAACCTCTCCCCTGCTGCTTCTTATCTTCCTTCATCTTCATGCAATTATATTCAGAATCATTAAAATAATTTTACAGGACTTTGGGAATACTGTCATGATTACATGAATCAAAACACTCATACTGAGAGGACAGAATGTAGAACAAATGTGGTGGTGGGAACAGAAATCTTGCTGTAAGGACAGAGGGGAAAAAAAAATAAAAAGAAAAGGAAACAGGCAGGGGGAAAGTCCCAGACCTGAAAAAGTCCAGCACATTGCTCAATCCACATATGGCTTAAAGAACATTTCCTGGACTCAGTCTTCAAATGCAGTTTACAAATGTTTTCTTCTTGCCTTCACAAGGCCCTGACATGATCCCTACCTGGTTTGTAGTCTAAGAGTGTTTAAGAAAGGGACTGAGGGAGGAGGAAAACTGAACCGGGGGAAGAATCAGGCTACCTGAAAAGAAAACTGTGGATTAATCCAGAAACAGAGGGAGGTTTTTTCCCCACCCCAACTTAGCCTTTTATTCCCCTAAGGCAGGTTATTCTCCAGGAACACTGGTTGTATATACAGGAGGCCTCAACATCATATTGGATGAAATCCAGAACTCTTTGCTGTAACACAAAGGCAACTACTAAATCTGTGATAAGAACTGGAAATACTGAACAGACTTGGAACTGTTCTTTTAGGATTCTGTGGTCCAGAACACACCTCATTAGAAGGAATGCAGCCCCTTTTTTACAGAGGCAACTTGATTTCCCCACTAACTTCAAAACCCCCCAAAAAAGAAAGGGGGAGATATTCATACACTACAAGTACTTTGTGTTTTACTCTTAGCTCTGGTTATTTCAAATTCAAATACACCATTTTGCTGCACTACATGCTGCTATGGAAATATCATACTCAGGTCACTTTTGTAAAGGAAAAATGAAGAAAAAAGAGTAAAATGGCACTAGCTGCCTTTGTAATTGACCTCCACCAAGGCTACTGCAGGATAAACACATACAGTATTCCAACTGAAATGGTGATTTTCATGAGCAAAATGAATAAATATGGTCTAAAACACAGAACTTTTCAGCTTAGAATATACTTTAAAAAAAAAAAAGAAGGGGGGGGCATGAGAGCAGCTAAGGAACAGAAAACCTTCCATTTTAGTGTCTGTCTCATCACAACTGCAAATGCAAATGTCTTATGCAACAGCAGCTCTCCCAAGACAGCAGGTACATCCTGCTCCCTACACAGAGCACATGCACCTCTGATATCTGCCTTATGCCAAGACTTCAACTATTCTATTTTATTAAATCTCATTTAATTCTGGAAAGACAGACATTTAAAATAACACTTTTCTTATTCCAGCTACAGAATAAAGTAGAATCTTTCAAGTTGTCTATTCAGGTACCACTGCAGCATCTGTGCATGATCAGACAGCTCTGCAAGGAGACCTGATGATGGCACATCTCCCACCCTCTGCTGGTTGGATTTCACCATCCATGAAGAGACTCCTCAGGTTCCAGCCTAAGATTTACCAGCAGCAGAGTTCCCAGCCAGGCTGTCACAACAAGGAATCAACCAAGGGTTTATTTAACAGAGATTGTTGATATAAAAAAGGCTTTGTGAAAGCAAAACAAAACCAAAACACCTCAGGGAGGATTTGAGTTTCTTTTGAGTGCTGTGCCATTAAAAGAGTGGACTAGAGATCAGAAAAGAAAGAAAATTCAGTGTTACCTCTGTCTTCCATAAACTTGTAAAGCTGTTGGAGGAAGTTGTCCCTCTCTTCAGGATCAAGCTCTTCCTCAGGCTGTGAAAACAAATGCAGTCAGAAATGAAACAGCAAATATGCAAAGTAATGATTTATTTCTACAAAAGCCTAAGAGCAAGAACTAAACCCAAACCACTTCCCATTTGGCTCTGCACCCACGTAATGGTGAAATATGCAGAAAACAAAATTTACTGAGGAGACTGAAGTGGTACCTCAGGAGGAGAAAAAGGAAATGCAGGTCAGGGAAAGCATCAGGCTATGACAGAAAGAATGTGTGAGCCTCAAAATGAAAACACCAATAACACTTAACATACTTCTCTCGCACAGAAGAGCTCTGTTATTTACAAGACTGAAACAATTCACAGGAACTCAAGGGGTTTTTGGGTTGGGTTCTTTGTTTGTTTGGGGCTTTTTTGCTTAACTCATCTTTCTTAGCCCAATTTTAGGTAAGGTTGCAGAACAATTTCTTCTCCCATCATTCCTGGATTTCATGCTTCAGACAGTATTTGTTTTGTAATTAAGCTCCAGTGCTTGATTTCAGCTTATATTGGAAACACTTTTAGAGTCACTCCTATAATTTATTATTATAAATTCCTTAGTTTTACCTTTACAATTTAAAGCCTCAAAGAGATAAACCCTTACAAACTTTTAGGGAACCTATAGCACGAAATAAAGCTTTTCTTTCATTCAAGTGAAAATCCCTAAAATAAAGTCAATTTATTGGTGGGTGGAAGGGACAGGCAGAGGAAATAACATCTACGTATCTTCATGGAATTTTGAGCTTCTAGCAGAGACCAAAAGAAAAAAAAAATAAACCCTTTTCCCTGCAATGCTTTCTGGATGCCACTTTCCTCCTGCCAGCCTGGCAGTTTGCACAAGCAGGACTGCAGCTGCCTTGAAGGAAAGACATACAGTACATGTCAAAAAATCTTATCATTCCATTATTAAAAATAACAGGGAAGTGACAAGTAGTTCCAGAAGGAAACCAGAAGAGCAATTTAAATTTCAGTCGTCTCTGCATTCTGTAAACTTTAAGCTTCAAAGCAGCAAAACAGGCAGGGAAATGGGAATGTATGTGCTACTGGCTTGCTAAGCAGAAAGCAATCTGCCCAGCATCAGAATGAATCCCAGCCCTGCCTGCTGCACTGAATCCTGAGCTGCTGAGCCCAGCAGGGCTCACCCACAATCAGGCAGAGACAGTATCTGTGTCTTACTTTCCTATTTTGTCTTGAGGAATAACTGGAGGAAATTAAATGTGTAATCACAACATTGTACAGCATCAGTTACCATTTGCTCACAGCACATTACAGGCATTATATAAGAAGAAACAGTTATCTATAGAATTAGTATGTTCTTCCAGGTTAAGTGAAGTATTGCTATAGAAACCACAGCTTTTTTCTCTCCATCTAAACTGCAAACCCACTCCAAGATCGAGAAATTTCTACCATCTCCTGTAATGTTTACTGGTTCAAGGCAATATGGCTCAAACTAGGCAAACTAAATACATCCAAATAACAGTAAACCTTCAGAAATACTTCTGAATAGTTGAATTAAAGCCATTTCTTTTGTGTGGGCATAATACCAAACCAGAACTGTAGGTCAGAGCAGCAGAAATGTAGGTTAGAAAGAGCACCCTTGCAGTCAGAATTTAACCATTTCACTGAGACCAAGTATCTTCAGCTGAAGAAAAGCAAAAAGAAAGGATGAAAAGCTTTCCCATACTTACAGGGTGGGGGCATAAAACCTGGCTGTAATACTCATTCACCTGTGTGAGACATCCCAAATCCTGCACCTGCTTCTCTCTGTTAAAGCTCTGTGAGCCCCTTGCCAGAGGGAGTCTGACCTGTGCTGATACCAACATCAGAACAGACACCAAATCCTCCAGAGGAGCCACTTGAGTACGCCCTGAATAATTGTCACCACCACCTGCTGGTGTTTTGCTACTAGCCAAAATGATGAAGTCCAACCACTCATGGATATCCTTACTGCAACATTAGGATACATGGGTTTTTATGAGAGGTCATTTTTCTATCAGGATTATCTGTTTGGAACTGGACATAATGAACTCCCAGGAGTGTCTACTGTTCTGAGGTTTTTTTTAATTTTAAATACATCAACTACCATCTAAGCTGTTGTTTCAGCAACCTCAGATCTGCACCCAAAGCCAAGGAAACACCTGAAAAATGTTGATGCCACATCCTGTGATCACCATCAGCAAGGGACTGGGGAGCTAAAATTCCCAGCAGGAACCAGGGTGACTCTGCTACCCTCCAAAACTCACTGTTCCTAACCAGACATTTATACCCATTTTAGACTGGGCATAAGTAAGTTCATAAGACAATTGTTTAAAACCAAGTTCTGCCTCTCCATTTCATTCTTTCCTATACAGATGCTGCAAAAAAGGGGAGGTTGGAGCCAAAGGTAAATCCAAGTGAGAGGCAAAACACGAAAATTTTAAGTGGCAGGAGTTCAAAACCAAGACCTTTCTGCTGTTCATCCAATACCCACAACCAAATCAACAGAGGAAAATCTTTCTAGTTTCAGGATGAGAGGCTGAATTTCATTTAAATAAGGATCAGTTAAAATCTCCAGGATGCCCTTTATCTAATTTAAAGATTGAAGTTTTATGGGTTTGAGATTTTTTTGCTCCTTTCTGATTAGCAGGTTACATCAGTTAAGAGAATTTTGGAAACAGCAGAACAGTAAGACCAACAATGAACACGGGATCTCCGTATAAGGGACACCCTTGTTTCCCAGCTCCATTTCTTACTGCCTTCCAAGTAATACTGACAGCGTTCTTGTATTTTGTAAAATTGTTTTGAGAATAACAACCAGCAAATAACAGGACAAAAACCACACAGAGTCATGTACAGAACTGGCTTTGCTTCCTTTGGTTTCGAGCCACTTAATTCACCGTGAGCTTTGCCTCTGTCCTTTGCACGATTTTAACCAAGAATGTGGCTCCGTTACCCTGACTCATCATTTACTCTACAGAGAGATGTTAAAGCTTCCGTGGGTGCCAACCTTTAGAGCTGAGTGGGAGCACAAAGGATGAAAGAGTTTCTTCTACAAAAGGAAGAATCGATTCCTACCTACAAGCACGTTCACCATAAACTCAGTCAATCCGAGGTGAGGCTACCAGGGACAGATCTTCCTTTTATGCTGTAAATAGACTGACAAGACCAAAAACTCTTCTGTGGAATACATGGAAGCTAAGAGGAAGAACAGTGCATACAGGATTTGGAGTTCAGAGGAGTATGTGATCAAGACAAGCTGTCAGAATTAATGTAATTTTGTTGTTTCAAAGTACTTCAATGCGTTTTCATCACTTGCACATTTTCTTTCTGATGCCAAGTTTGAACACCAATTAAGGAAATGAAAAGAATTAAACTGATTGCAACAAGTTAACAGCTTTACACCATGTGGAGATGAGAGTGGTCTTAAAATGTTAATTTCTACCAACAAGAACCAGAAATTCAACCATCCTCAACAATGACTCACTCAGAGCTGTGGCTCAGCCTTCAGCTTCTCTGCTGCTCTCTGAGGGACATTCTGGGAGTGCCTGTTAGCAAAAGGCTGCGAGCAAGAACGTCTTCAAGGAACATTTGTGCATGGGCTGATGCAGGCTGTGCTTCACAGTAGCCAGAACTCCTACAAATGCACGGGTGCATGGGAAGGAGGATTAACTAATCAATGTTTAGCTATTTTTAAAGGCTATTCCGTGCATTACACATCACAGCTGCTTTGGGGGTTTTATGTGTGTAAATCACAGAATGGGCAGGGACACCTTCCACTAGCCCAGGTTGCTCCAAGCTCCATCCAGCCCCAGGGATGGGGGCAGCCATGCTTCATTAACTCTGAAATTACTGTTTTCCTGTATTTAACTTTCAGAGGCAGCTTTTTAATGTTATTTTAAAATACAAATAGGTTGCAACAGACATGGATGATCTGGGTATCATTTCATGTGATCTTCCACAGTCACTTAGAGAAAATCCTACACAAGGATCATGAAGTATTTTGAAGCAAAAGGTATTTTATTAGTTGACTACTGATTTTTTGTAGGACTCCTGAGCCTCCTAAAATACATTATGGATTTCTGATCCTTCCTTTATGAAGTTAATGCTAATAAAATGTATGGTAATGGCTTATCACGAGAACTGAAATCCTTGCAGAATAAGAACATTGGAAAATGCCTCTGGCATCGTCCCTTTTCAAAAATGTAAAGCAACTGTGACTGATGTTTCTTGATGCTGTTGTGATGCAAGAACCCTAAAATACTAGATGAATGCAGCCTATTAAACATGCTACACATACATCCTCCAGGTGACTGTCAAAAATAAGCCTGAAAGAAAATCCCTCTAAGCAAACACCTGGAGGTGCTACAACTCCTCACTCCATGAGCCATGGAAACCAGCTTGCTGCAGGATTTTTCTGAAAAAAATTCCTCACTGTAACAGAGACATTAATTTAAGACAGAAATAAAGAACTCACACTGAGAAGATATTTCAAATAACTGCATGTTAAAATCTTCATTCTACTGGAATCAGAGTGGTCCACAGGGAGACTGAGAGCCAAAAGCAAATGTTGCCTCTACATATTCCCTTGCAGAATGGGCAGTGTTTGACCAGCTAAACTTGAGAAACAAATAGGATGGGTTGCAATGGATTCTGCAGCTGCTCCTACCAGTACATTTACCTGTCTGGAATCCTTTGCTTCACTACTCTACATTTAGATTATTCCTTCTTCCCCAATACAACAACTTGAATACAAGCAAATACAATAGTGTATATAATCTGTTTCTAATGAAATCAAGTAATGTTTCAAAAAACTTTTATGTGGAGATACTGGATTTAAGATCTTCTCTGTCCTTTTAGCTGCAGTGAATTCCTTGACTGCCAAATGTACCCTCCAAACAAAGTGAATTCTCTTCTTCTGACATGTTGAAAACTGGGTGAGAACGAAAAGCAATATCCAGATTTTTATCTGGATTCAAACTAATTGAGTGATTCTTTTAATCTTCATTTGATCCAGACCTTTTTCTACAGTACCTCTGGATTTTTTCACTTTTTATGTTACGAGTTATTTTTATGTACAAGTTATTATAACCTTAATTGTTAAAGAAAAATAAACCTGAGTTTCACCATATATTGCCAAAATTCCAGCAATCTGAATGTGCTGAGTAACTCTCTGTAATGCAATCCCTTTAAAAGTCAATGATAAGCATTTTCCACACTGTGCTCCTTCCTAGTCATGTCTGGACCACACGAGTCACTTCCCACTGATGTGGAGGAGGAGCATCTCACCATCACCATATTTGTTCCCACTCCTTAGCTTACAAAGGCCACCAAAGAAGAGCCCTGGGAAGTCTGGAAACCTGGTTGTTCCACCTCTTTAAGATGCAATAAAAGGCAACACAATTAGAAAGGCAGTCTCTGTCAAAACAAAGTTACAGATTTTTAACCCATCTACTGGAAAAATGGTAGGATCTATCATCACCAGCTCCAGAAGATCTCTCTGCTCCATTGCCATTATGAAAGATCCTACTTCAGAAAAAGAGGATGCTTTCCATTCCAGAATTAGACTCTTCTGACTGACTTTATCCTGTGATTATATATGAAGTAGGTCTGTGTCCACTTGATTATTTAATGAAGGCCCATCAGGCTGGGCAGCAGCTGGATAGGCCCTGACAGCAAAACTGCTGGGCACTTCAGAACATGGGAGTAGGGGGGAATAAAACGTATTTTTAAAAATCTTGCTCCCATATAACCAATTGCAGTTCTAAACCAAAAAAGTCCACTGAGAATATTCTGGGAGAGGATGGACAGGAGCTATTTTTGACCTTGATTAATAAAGGAAAAACTCCATGAAATGTAACATTTTAGCAATTCAACATCTGTATTGAAATATACAGGCAAGAGGAAAAAAATTATTCACATGTCAATTCTCTCTTAACCAGTATTTCTGCCTTTCTGAGGGAAAAGAGAAAAAGAATAATGATAAATTCCCTAAATGCTGTCTAATGGCAGTATCTAGCATGGCCCACTATTAAAATAAGATGTATTCTACCAGCTGAATCAGGAATTTGATTTAATGGGCTGTCATGACAGTTGTACTCTGACATAATCTAAAAAGATTTGTATCTATCCTCTGCTACACAGTTTCTACAAGATGAAGATGCTCACCTTATTTTTATAAGCCCACTTGTCACCTGCAAATAATGGATTCCACAGCTTCTCCTATCAGCTCATCCACCTGTCTGGAATCCTTTGCTTCTCTACTTCACATTAACATCATTCTTCAAAAAACAACCAATTTCTTTTACAGGAATGCCTTTTTTTTTCATTTTTTAAACCACCAAGCTTCCTCCTCCCCCTTCTTTGTCTGAAACACACAGCATTTTATGCAATAGGCATGAAAAATGATAATAAAAAATGGATACTACAAAACTGGTACAGTAATCCTTGCTCTTTAGTGGCTGATACTCTGTAATTTAACCAGCGTTAATAGAGACAGAGCAACACACACTGCAACAGTTCACACCCTGCAAAATGTGGCCTATTCAGTCTTTTCCACTGCAAACAGAGGAAAAAAACCCAGAGGATTTCACATTCTCCACACATTTATCTCAGATTTATCTAATATCTAATCATACCACTACTCTCACACAGACATTTACTCCATTTTCCAAAACGCTGTTATCAAGGCATAAACCCCACACCTAAAAATAGCTTCTTATTGTCTTCTTTTTAATAATTTTTTTTATCCCCACCACCTGGAAAGATCTACCCTGGCTGCAAAGCTCCACCAGGCACTTCCCAGCTCAGAAACCCGAGCCAGACCCCCTTGTGACCCCTCGGCGCTCACAGCCCGGACCGAAGCCCCCAGTGCTTACCTGGGAGCCGCATTCTTCCGAAGGGAAAACCGTCTGACTTCCTCCCTGTCTAATGTGCCCGCTGCCCGCACATATTCCAGCCGGGATTCCCGGGGTGGCTGCTGGCGCCCGCTCTCCCCCCGCAGTCAGCCGGCATTCCTCACCCCCTCCCGCACAGACAGAGCAGACACTAAATGACAACAACAATACTAGAGGCAGCCCCGGGCGCCGCAGCAAAGGCAGGGAAGGGCCGGCCCATCCCCGACCCCGGCCAGCCCCGGCCCCAGCGCCGCTCCCCGCGCATGCGCCACGGGCTGCCCCGTTACCACGGCAACGCGCGGGGCGCCATCGGCCATTCCGTGCGGGAACGGGAATGGGGGGAAAGGGGAAAGGGGGATGAGGTTTAGGGAAGGAAAGAGAAGGGGAAAGGTTTGGTTAGGTTAGGGAAGGGGAATCTGGCCTTCCTCGCAAGGCAAACAGCACTTGGGTGTTACTGTGTTGCCCACGGTGTATCGTGGAAATCGTGCGGTGCAGGGAAGTGAATAAGCAAATCTCAACACAATCCCTCCCTGCTTCTGGATGCAACACCCAGGTTACAACCAGAGAAGGCAGTTCTCCAAAAGTGGTTTTTGGTGACATGGAGAAAGTGGGTAACTTTATGGAAAAGGAGCCACTTGAAATAATTCCAGCACAGAAAAACATTTTAGTGTTAACGTGAGAATCAGAGAATCTCATTCCATGATTTGGGTGTGAAGGGACCTTAAAGACTATCCAGTTCCACCCCCTGTCAAGGGCAGGGACACTTTCCACTAGCCCAGGTTGCTCCAAGTCCCATCCAACCTGGCCTTGGACACTTCCAGGGATGGAGCAGCCACTTCTCTGGACAATCTGTGCCAGGGCCTGCCCACCCTCACAGGCAAGAATTTCTTACCAGTATCAAAGACAAACCTCTCCTGTTAGCGTGAAGCCACTCCCCCTGTCCAGGCACTCCATGCCTTGTCCCAAGTCCCTCTCCAGCTCTCCTGGAGCCCCTTTAGGCACTGGAAGGTGCTCTAAGGTCCCCCCAGAGCCTTCTCTTCTCCAGGCTGCACAACCCCAGCTCTTCCACTCTGTCCCTAGAGCAGAATTGCTCCAGCCCTTGGAGCATCTCTGTAGCCTCCTCTGGACTCACTCCAACAGGTCCATATCTTTCCTGTACTGAGGACCCCAGAGCTGGACACAGTGCTCTGGGTGGGATCTCACAGGAGCAAAGGGGACAATCCCCTCCCTCACCTGCTGCCCACTCCTCCTCTGATGCAGCCCAAGATGTGATTTGCTTTCTGGGCTGCCAGCACACATTGCTGGCTCATGTCCAGCTTCTCATCCACAAGAATCCCCAAGTCCTTCTCCACAGGGCTGCTCTCAGAGAGCTTCCCTCCCAGTCTGTACATGCCCCAACATATTAAGACAGAAAGTCCATCCAGCACATGATTCTACAATTCCCAGCCAAACACTTCCCCAGTTCAGCCCTGCACTGCCCTGAAGCACCTCAGGCACCAAAGAGCTCCAACAGGCCCCGTGCATTAGCTCATACTGTCAGTCAACCTACTGCTTTGGCTAAAATACTTTGGGGTTTTTTTGTTGTGTCTTTTGGGTTTTTTTTAAATCAAACTACTGTTTTCAGAAACAAGTTAGTTTTTACGTAACCTAAAGAAAAATACAAAGAAAACAAAAATACAAAGAAAATTACAAAAGAAAAGTACGAAGTTACTCATATTTAAGGCTGTGTTACTACTACTAGGCTCAGCATGAATTTTTTGGCCCTGCCTTTCCTTTTGATCCAGAATCTTTCACTCTTCTCTGCCCTGAATTCTTAATTTCTGAGGGTTGTCTCCAATTTCTGCACTGGGTGACAGAAGCAACCTGACATTGCTCACAAATCCCAATAAAAACAACTGCAGCAGAGGGAAAATGAACAAGACTGAAAAGACACCGAAGGAAGCTAAGTCTGTGAGTAAAGTGTTGAAAAGAGGATTTTCAGACAATCAGGTTACTGAATTAACTCTGAAGAATGACTGAAATTGCCCAGACTTACCGCTACTTCTTCAGTTTTCTCTTCTCTTTTCTCTTCCTCTTCATCAGTTTCTGCAGCAGCTCCATCCTCCTCATCACTGCTGGAGGACTCCAGGATTTCACTGATGTCCATCTTCCAGTTCCGAGGAACGCCCTTGGTGCTGAGAAACGTGGTGGCCTCCTGTAGCCCTACAAAAGAAAGGGCCCTGGCTTTACCTCATCCACAGCATTCACAGTCACAAAGCGCTTTTAATTGCCTTTTCCCATCCTTGGAAACATCAACTTAAATGGAAGGAGTCCCATCACAGACCAAGCACCATGACTTACTTTGTGCTTTTGTAAATATAATCATGTCTTTGACTGCAAAAAATGTGAAGAGCATTGCCTAAAGAGATGTGGCACTAGTGTTTGGAAGAGAGGAAAAACACACCAGTGAGCAAGGGAGTGATGGGACAGGCTGAAGTCATGCCTCTACAATGGAAATACCTCGAATTCTTCTGCTTGAAGAGGTCCTCCAAGGGAAAAACAACAAAGCAAAACAAACCCAGATAACCCCAAAATCTGCCCATCAGTCACAAAAAGAAACTTTAATAAAGGAATCCGAAGAACACCCAAAACTGGAAATACTGCAATGAACCATTCAGTGTTGCTGGAGAAGAAAAGGCAGCAGTGTTTAACAGCTACTGACAGAAAAACCTCCAGACATTGGTCTCAAACTGTCTTTTCTTATTTTTATTTTTTTTTAAACCATTAGTACCTTTCGTTCCCAAATATTCCCTTGTGGCAAGGAATGTCACAACCCAATTATGTTCTGCATGGGAAAAAAGTCTCTTTCTTCAATTTACCTCAACCCTGGCATCTGATCTTTTTTTCAGCTGTTCTAAAGTTCCTGCACTGTGAAACAGCTATTAAGGAGAAAGTAGAGGAGAAATCATTAAGAATTACACTAATCAATCAAAACCACCTCAAGCTTTCATTTGTAGCATGTTAAAGCTTTACTTGCTAAGGGGCTGTTCCACACCTTGACTCAAACCAGAGGAACTGCAGTTGTTGAGTGGGTTTTTTTTGTTGCTGGGTGGGGTTTCTTATAATAATTTTTAAAAAATACATTTTAAAGATTTCTCCTTAACAAATTTCATGTTTTGATGGATTATTGTCATCACATCATCTATCCATCAAACTCTGCAATTGTACTTTTAAATCAAATATCAGTCACAGGCAGACTGTTACAATAAAGTTTGCACCTTGCTGTCTGGGTATTTTTGATGTAAACACAGTGTTTTGAGCAATAGCACAAAACTTCAGCATAAGGAGAGCTAACTACATATTCCACTGCTCAATGGCATTTCAAATACCCTACCCTGGATCAAATAAACAAGATTTCTACCAGGTACTATTTTAATAAGGCAGCAGCTATATCCAAAGTTCCTCTAATTTGTCCCATTGAAAATTATTCACAAAATATCCAAGAGCAATTATCAGAAATCAAGAGGTCATCACTTATCTGCAAATGTTTAAAGTGCTATTGTATGAAATTACTTTCAGTTTACCTTTCTTAGGAGAGGACTCCGATTTTGGTAAGTTTTGAAGATCTAGTTCTTTGATGTCTTTTCTTGCTATTGAGTAACTGTAGGAGAGTAAGGTTTTGTTATTATTTTTAAATCACAGAAAAGCAAACATTTGACTTAAAAAAACCCAGCAATTTCTAAAATTTTCAAGATTCATCATCCACTTGCAAGGTCCTTTCAAAGAACTAAATGCATAAAGCACTTGTTATTGTAGTATAATACAAGAGTAAGTTACCTAGACTAAGTTTCCAAACTTTTTTTGAAATTCAGACATTAAAGGATCGTTAAATAATTAAGAAGCATTTGTAAAGTTCCTTTATCTTAAATGCTTAATCTGCACAAATTTGCAAAGGTAAAATATACAGGCAAAAATATTTTTTAAACTGAAAATATTCACACGGATCAACAGCTGCTCTTCAAAAGAGGAATCCAGCTAAGAGGGAAGGAACAAGTCCTCTATTTTCAAAATGCATTTCTTGTAACACAGAACAACAGTGAAGCCAATTCCCAGATCTGCACCGATAAGCAGTCAATTTTGATTTTTTAAATTACAGAAGTGTTCTCCCAGCAAAACATATGGAAGTTGCTCTGTTCTCAAGCTATACTGAATATATCTGTTTTCATTATTTAAGAAAATCTGGGGTAAAACCTCAGGAATTGGAGGCTGCCATTTTCTGAAGTTAAAGCCATAATACTATGGGGAAGAAACCTCAGAGAGAGCAAGTGTAGATGTTTTACTAGTAACATTCCACCTTCAGTAGATAAAGAGCCAGGTTTATCTAGAAGGCTGATGGGAAGTGTCTACATTAAGAGGCCAAAATGAATTAAGTCTTCAGGTACTTGAAATACATTTCAGTAATGAAGTACTTACAACCTACTCAAAATCATGGCTCTTAAAAATCACAAATTGTTCACTTTGAAAAGAAAGGGAGAGAGGGTGGCAGCTGGCCTTTGGCAGGAAGTGTTTAGTTACAACATGTTGAGACAGATGCAATACAAGTAACAATGAAGACAAATAAAGGGAAATAGCTTTAAAAAACCCCAGTCTTTGTGGTCTTATGAATATATTATTCTTTAACTAAGACACACATCTCTATCTCTCCCTCTCTCCTCCCTCTCCCTTTCAGAGTGGAGGATGGACCAACAGGCTCTTCCTTTCTTTTTGCAGGAATCTTGTTCAGATTCTGTAAACATTTTAAGTAACAAGTCTCTTTAAAATCTCTTATTAAAAAAGATTAGATTAAACCCTTAAAAACAGTGCTATTTTAACAGCTATAGCCATCATGGCACTGGAAGTAATGAGTCAACCAGATACCCACACTGCTACAACGGATACCCATACAGAGAATAATTAAGACATTGAGGGAAATAAATAAGACCAAAACACACACTTCAAAGGACAGAAATGATCTAAAGAGTAAACACCTGGGTGTTTTGGCTTTTTTAAGTTGTTGATATTTTGAAATGAAGAAGCACCAAAAACCTTACTGACTCAATGAATTCTCATCGTCCCACACAATGAGAGAAGGGCGAGGAAGCTCAGAGAGAGTTAGCTGGAAATGGACTGTGAATGCCAAATGTGTCCACCCAACATTACAGAAAACTGTACCCTTTCCTTCTGGAAGAAATTATGTCTTCAGGAGTGATTTGGAATTAGTTTCCCATTGTCTCCCAAATGTATCTAATGGAAGTGAGCAATTACTTACAATTTGGAATCTGCAAAGGATCGAACTAAGCACTGGTCCTTTTTCACGGTGACATCGTCATTGCAGCTGGGTGACACCACCTGAAGGTTCAAACAAAACACTTTCTGATTAAAAAAATAGCTGGTCATGAAAGGAAAGAAAAGAAAGACAGCAGGAAAGCTGCTGTTTTCCTGTTTGTTTTCCCAGAACTGGAAATCATAATATAACATACTCCAATTTATACCACTAAGGCCAACAATAACAAATTTCAAGAAGCAATATACCCCAAAGTATTAACTTGACTTGATATGTACAAGCCAAAAAAGTTTAGAATTTCATTTGTAAACTCAAAACTAATCTACTGAGGTCACATCACAGGACCCTGTTCATTCACTCTGCTTTTTAATTCTTGCTCATACAAAACCTCATTAAAGCATCTATTTTAAAGTCACAAACCCACTTATTTTATACCAGCTTCTGATCTTTGACACTTCAACGGAGACCTTAGTTGGTTTTTTGGTTTGTTTGGCTTTGGGGTTTTTTTGAGGTGTGGATAATACAAGTCAGTGTGAAGTCGAGCACATCCTTCACAGCAGTATCACCTCTTAGTCTAAAAAAGTGATAAAAATGTATTTGTATTACCACAAACAGAACAAGTTTACATTTTGCTCTAGACCATATCCAAACAGAAAATGTTAATGCAAATATGTGGCCTCCATTAAGTTAATCCACCAGTTACAAACAATGTTAAATTAAAATCTGTCATTAAGAAAGGGATATATAACAGTCAGAACATGTACAATACCACATTTTAAATTAGTCTCAAATATTCACCCTACATTACACTCTAGTGTTCGCTGAAGGAAGGGAAGACACCTGGCCTGTGTAACAAGTTACCTTCTGCTCTTGGATTCACAGAGGGAAATGCCATCTTAAACTAAGTTAAAATCTTATAACAACTGAGGATGTTCCAGCTAACCCTGAAGACTCAGAATAAAGGACTGCAGAATATACAGTTCAGTAAATAAAATCTGCAAGAATTAATGAACCAAACCTGCACATTTAATGCTCCAAAATAATTTCTTTTAAACAAACACAGCTCTAATGAATGACAGAGGATGTGTATCGAGCTTGTCTGACAACACCAAAAGCAACTTTTAATATGCATATATAAATTTTTCTGTGTCCCGATAAGCTGCAAAGTGTCTACCTTTACAGTACAAGTCTACTTGGACTTATTTAATATGTATTTATTATCAGCAATGGCAATGAACAGCTCTACTGACAGTCAAATAAAAATAACCACCAAAATGTACTGCCAGAGTAACTGGCCACTGGTGTAAATGCAAGCATGAAAGAAATGAGAATTTCATAAAATAAAGTCTAAGGAAAAAGACAATCATTATCTACAAAGAAAAATAAAAATCCCACTGCAATTAAAATTCATAAATCCAGTTGCTCTTAAATTGCCTGGGAGTGCAAGTCCTAACATATCTTATTTTTAGAAGAGAAATATCATTCCATACTGATCACTTTGCACACAGTTTCAAAAGACTTTAAAGCCATAAAACTGTAGCTTACACATAAATGTTACTCTCTGCCTTCCTACTCTCCATAGATCCTGCAAAACATTTGTATTTTTAGCAAATATGGGAGCAGAGCTGAGGCTGACTACATTCCCAGCTTTGCTGGAGAAGGAACTTACCAAAGCTGGATACCACTCAGCCTTCTCCGAGTTACAAGTCACACTCACAACCTTGCCAAGCAATTCATCGTTGAGGCGCCTTTTATCTTCATCCTCTTCTTCACTGCTTTCTTCTTCCTTTTCATCTTCAGTACTGCAGTATCAAAATGGACAGTATTTTAAAAGTTTACTTTACTTTTCTTAATTTGTGCAGTATAAAGGTTAAAAATCCTACATTTCCTGTTGGATGAAAGGGCACTACAAGCAAAAACCCTCTCAATTTCATAATATTGCCAACACATGATCCTGTCTGCAGGAGCTGAAGTACTCAAGTCCATAAGCTGTGCACACAACTCATGTGGTGGAGCATTCAGAGCTGCCATGGTGCTGCTTCAGGTGCTGCAAAGGACACTCAAGGGAAGGAAGGCAGAGCACTATCAAAACTCACACAGGCAGAGATGATCTTCTCCCTCTATTTGATTTCTTCCCAATAACTGGAGTTCCAAAGTGCTCTGGGTTGGTTAGTGGCAGTTGATCAAGTGTCTACATGGAGAAACAGGAAAAAAAAATTAGTTTCCAGTATCTTCTTCTAACTTAAAAAAAAAAAATAAATTAGCTACTTAGTGTTTCTTCCACGTCCATCAGTGTCTTACCTCACTTTCTGCAAAGTGCCTCTCTCCCTTCAAGCATAATGAAGTTCGTCTCAAGGTCCTTTCATCACCATCATCAAACACTAGGAGGAAGCCAAGGAAACACATCAGCACAGGGTAATCAGATCTCAATCCCAACTCCACTCTTTATCTCACAATCAAGAATGTTCTCTAACACAGGACTTCCAGACCTCCATTTACTCATTCTTTAGTTCACAAGCAAAATGAAGGTCAGTATTCAATATTCAGAATAGATCTTCATACAGAGATTGAAGCCAGTACAAAGTAAGGCTTTTGGATGTAACAGTCTCAGTCTAATTTAGACCCTCTTCTTACTCCAAACCAGAGGCACTGGCTGCACACCAGTCACTATTATCTAACCACTTTTGGGGTTTCTCTGGTTTTGTTGGGATTTTTCCCACCCTATCCATTTATTCCTTACTTACACTACTGTTTAATATGGTAGCTTTTCATTCCCCCTCTTGCTAGAAGCAATCCCACAGAAAGATGGATGGAAAGCAAAACAAATGTGGTTAATTTTTGCTACATTATCAATAATGTCTTACAAACAGACTAGGACACTGGAAATGTACAGTTTTAAGTCTGATCAATTTATAAGGAATGCTTAGTAGACATCCTATTAAATCTCATGTATAAGTGACAGGGAAGCTCCACTGATTTCCATCAATACACAGCAGAAGAATTTTGGCACGTTTCTAGTAAAAACAACCCGAAACAACAAAAATCTCTTGAGCAAACATGAATATCAAATACGTAATATTTGTCACATAACTAGAACAGTCAAATTCTCACAATTTTAGATTAAAACCATAGACTGCAATAATAACTTTATAAAAAGGTATGCATATAAAATTAATTAAGCTTGGCAAGTTAAGCTTTAAGGTTTCTGCATCTTCACAGTAAGTACTGCCGTGATATGATCCACTACTGCACTATCTTAATGGCTTATGTTATAAAACTTGTACATAGAAAGCAACTAACTTTTCCCCCTCCAAAAATCTCAAACTACTAAACTTGCACAAATCATCATTTTAGGGGGCAAATGGCTGGTGATTGGCAACAGGTAATTTTACTGGAAAAAAGCCAACAGAGCCTGATACTTGATAGTAAATGAATAAAAAGAACCAGTCTAGTTTATCTCCAATTTTGGAAGCTCTGCCCATTTATTTAAAACTAGTATAGTAGGGGGATAAATCAAGCAAACCATCCATAACCCAGACGAGATACACAAGTTTTTCTTTTATAAAAGATAAAGTGTTAAATATACTGAGAGTTAAGTAAAATACTCTCAGTAAAATACACTAAAATTAAGACACATAATTATGACACTTAGGAGCTGTGTGAGATGTTTTCCTTTCCTCAACTACAACAAATATACAAATTAACTTGAAGTCACATAATTAGATATTCCTGACCAATAAGAGGCAACTACAGATTAAAAAAACTGCAATTGCATTTGCAGCAGTGTCAGCCTCATAAATTTATATTTCACTTCCATGGACAAAACAACATGGAAGGAAAAAATAATTTATGCTGAGTAAATAAGTTTTCCTAGTCCCTCCTCACACCCAGAGATATGGGGGTGTGAATACCTTCTCAGAGCCTGGCAGTCAGGCTTTCAGTCCTATTCCCAGTTTCCCACCTGAATGAAGACAAGTCTGTCCCATGTCTTTTCCTGTCACTTCTCTGTTCTCTCCAGCTGAAGGTACAGAACCAGCCTGCTCTAACAAAAGCTGCTTGTCTCTTGCCATATAGGGGAAAAGGCTGCTCTGCATCTTCCAGAGCTAGAACAGGTAGGCTACACAAAATGAAAGAGAAGCCCCATGTGAAACCCCTCTGCCACCACTAAAAGGAAAGGCACTGTGTCTTTATTCCACAGGAGAGGCAGTGACCACACAACTTCAGCAAAGGAAGGTGGAGAAGCACAAATTCTAAGCCTTTCTTCCTGAACTGCCAAGGAATTGGCATCACCACTAAATGGAAGTGTAGAAAAATATCTCTGCTTAGCAGCCATGGGAAAATGGAAATGCACAGCAGAGTGTAAGAGTATGGGATTCCTTCAAAGTACTCAAGTCCAGCATGTTCCATTTTCCCTTGGAAATTTTCTTCCAGGACTAAGCTTTCTCTCTGCCCCACAGCCCATTCAGGTTAAAAGAATGAATAGTCAATATTATCCAACCCCACAAGAGTCTCATGTGAATATATACAAATACATACATGCACACACAAAGAAAACTAGAAGATTTTTATCAAGTCTGTATGTAGCTACCCCCCAGACAACTATCTCCTGTCAGGACAGAAAATGCTTTAAGACAATTACAGCAGAGTTCACAAAAAAATTAAGTGCTGCTCTGTAAGAGGAAACCCCACAGCATTATCATTACTTAAAAAGTCTTTGCTTTTTCTAAATGATTAATAGAAAAATGTTACATTTAATTTTCTGTCTTGCTGGGAACAAGTAGGGGCAGAGGTAAAAGGGCCATGAGGGGCCAAAATAGAAGGCACTGATGTTTTTGGTATTTGAAAGAATTAGTGATGTCTTTATAAATTCTCAATAGAGAAAGGATAGCACTGTTTTTCATTCAAAAACTATCAATTATTTGAATTTCTAAGGTGGGGCCAAGTAAGAAATCTCTCCAATAAAACACAATGTATCAAGTATTTTGTAATAGTAGCCACTTTAAACCGCCTTCTCTTCTAATGAAAACATTCAATTGTGCCCCACTGAAAAGAGTAATCAGAAACCACCCTGATAAACTCAGCACCTTTAAAAACATAAACCAAGCAGGCCTTGTGGTTTCCATCTCACTTTTAAGAAAAATCTGCTTCACTAAAGTACTACTCATATTAATGTGCCCTGTGCATGACTTTTTAATGCCAGTCCTAGGGGCTTCAAGGGAATATCTTTTCCAAGTGCAGCATCACACACTGAGGACTCTGTAAACACAAGCAGTGGAGCAGAAGGCACAGCTTTTGGCTCTGTGATACTCTGTGATAGCAGTCATGTCAGGAGAACTTAATACACTTTGAGCTGCAAATTCATTCCTCTTTTTAATCTCATCCACAAGCAAGGCTGTTCAGTTAAAATGCCAAGTACTAGCAAACAAAGTGAAAACTTTTAAATTCATGTTGAGTAACTTGTATTAAACACTTAATTCCTTCAACAGATTATTGCTGCAACTCCAAATTCTCCAACAGCAGAAATTCTAGAAGTTGTATTCCATGAGAATGAATTCACTGGACAGTATCAGTAGTGTAAAAGAGGGCAGGAAACAGCAATGAAAGACAGGGAGATATCTCCCATACACAAGTAGTGAAGTCACCAAAAGATGTGTTTACAGTGCCATGACACTCGTGTTAGAGGAGGAAATTACAGTGCTAAGTCTGAAAAAGCAGAAGCCCTTCAAGTCCTGCCATTGCCTCATCTGGTAGTGGGAGGCACATTTTTGGGAAATGGGGTGCAGGAGCTGTCTGCTGACTTCTGAGAAGGGCAGGCTCCAAAGCAGCCAGGGAACTCCACACCACCATTGAACAGGCAACAGAACAACACAGGGAAGATTAGAGAAAAGCAACATTTCTGCTGGGCAGAGACCTTTCTCCCAAATGTGTTCCTAATGATGAGCACTGACAGAAGGGGAAAGGAGATGACTAAGCAGCACAACCTGGAGGAACAGCCTCTGTTGTAAAGCCTGTTCTAGTCCCAGGAACAGAGTCCAATATGCTCCATACAGAGCATATTGAAACAGTGAAATAAAACAGACATTTTCAGAATTTTGCTGCATCTCAATCTTGTCAATAACGACAGGAAAGAAAAAGAATTGAATTTTTCCCTGTTTGTGGAAATGCACACAACCCCAGTCTATGACAGAAAAATAAAAACAAACTTGCCAGTGGTCATCAGTGCAGTACTTTCCAAGAGTTAGGGGAAAAAACCCTCTTGATTAAAAGTTGAGCACCTCAAAAATGCACTAGAAACTGCAACTTTCAACTCCCTAGTGATAAGCAGGTGTCTTTCATTCCCTGACTACCACTGACAAAAATAACACTAACCCTGTCCTCACAGAACCAATCTCAACATCAGTTTTCACTTATATTAACAACATTATTTACCACTAACAGTATTAAATATTTATATAAATATTAACAAGTGGACTCTCCAAATCATTTTTAGGAACTCTGAAGAAAGTTCACACAAAATACTGCAGACCAGTTTAACTACAACTTGGTTATAAATATCCTGGGGAAAAAAAAAAAAAGACAGAAAAAGGAGAACAGAGCAGAACATCCTCATAGTAGCTTTGGTGTGAGTTACACACAGAGCAACCAGTGTTACCAGAACAAGGCACTTCTGTGGCAGACAAGTGAACAGGGAAAACAACCCTCAAGGCTGCATCTTGCTAACTTCAAACCCAACAAGTTATGTTCCTGCTGCTGCCCAAACACGGACAGATTCTACACTGCACAAAAAGGAAACGTTTTCTTCTCGTTCCCTGCCCCATTCCGAAACTTTTAAACCACAACAACAGAAGAATGTACCACAAAGGAAAAACTGCTCCAGTGTCACTGTGTACACTGAACTATTTTCACTACTGCCTGACCAAGTAGTGGCTTGGGAGCTACCAGAGATGCTATCTATGAATGTCTCAGTAAGTGTGGGCAAGTTTTGCAGATATCTGGGGTTCAGCTGTGGAAAAAACATGGAAAGTCCCAAGAGACCTGCAGTACTTGTTGAATGACCTTGTAGCCAAGGGCTGTAGTACTGATTCATCACTGTAAGGGGGCTTGAGAGCAAGATACTGCAGTGGATTGTGCTACTGAGACACTACAGAACTCAAAATTAATTGAAAAATAATAAATGTAAGTGGGCTTCAGTTCCTCTTACCTAAATACATATGAACTATGCCTGAAAATACAAAAGTGAGGTCTTTGAGTCTACTCATAGAAAACTAGCACCTTCCAGACAAAACCTGCTGTCTGGAACTGCTTTCTCTGAAGTGTTACATTAATCTGACTATTGTTACATATAAAGAGACTAGAAAAAAACCCTTTATCTCCTTGTTTTCCCTACAGTATTGTTTGTACACTCCATTCACATCGTAACAAAGGTGGGTTGTGGGTTTATAGCCAAAGGTTTGATCCAGTTGATTTGTAGCAAGGTTCAGTAAATATACTTTTTCACTATGAAATCTTGCTTCTCTACTTCTTTAAACTCACATAGGCACAAAACATGGTGCTATCCTTCAGTTCTCCAGAAAGCCACTGCACTGCGGTTATGTGCCACAGGTGCCCTCAACACATCCCAGGGAAGGGCTTCAGGCAAATACAGGGTTTCCTCAAATCCACTCAAGCAGCATTTTGAAGACAAAAAGAACAAAGTTATGGTGGGTCAGGGTGGTAGAAAACACCAGCAAAGAGGAGTCAGCTGGGCAGTTCCCATGCCACACTTGTGGTTTGGGATTCCTGGGTGACACACGCACAGCCCGGACGTGAAGTGATGCTTTTGTTACGTGGAGCTCAACAGGATGCTGGGAACTGGTCAGACCAGACACACAGACACAACCAGTGCCCTGCACACCCCACAGAATGTGCTGCTCAACGTTGGAAACAACAAACCAATGAAATCAAGTGACTGAGGGGACACCAAGAGGTTTTATTACCCTTCATACAGGAATAAGGCATGTCAGAGCTCACAGATGGAGTGGAGCCAGAACCAAGCCAATTATCCCTGTTAGCATCAAGATCTCCACAAAGCATCTGAAGAGGAAAACTTCTTTTAAAAACAGGAAAATGTGACTATAAATAGCTCCTGTTAACAGCCCTGCTCCTTTAAGTCCCAGGACATCACTGTTGGTTCACTTGCTGACAAGTATTCTCAGAATTACAACTTTGAAATACCACAATCCACACAACATCAAGACTAGAACCCCTCAGTACCTTTGATTTTTTTCTGTCACCTCCCCTCCCAGGCGATCCACCTGAGACTGTACTTCATTCCCAGAACAACCCCAGCAGACTGCCCAAAACTACACTGCCACAAGGACAAGCACTCGGGTATCCTAACTCCTCTCAGCATTCCCTGAAAACTGGCACTTGATGCCAGATGAAAGTGACTACGAGAGAAAGAAGTTTCCAGCGGAGGTACAGGACTCACAGAGGTGCCTCAGAAGTGTGTCTGGAAATGCTAAGTCTGAAAAAATAATGAATCACATTCCCTTTCACTCTAAACTGTGCATAAAGCCCTAATGCTGACAGCAAGGTCTGCCAGAAACTGCAAATGCCTCTCACTGTTTTGTTTTTCTCCCCTATCTCTTACTCTTTTCAGAGGAAAATTACTGCAAGTTAACATGTTTTCTCCTTTTCTCTTTAGAAAAGTGTTTCCATTATTTAACTAGCAAAATAGAAGACTCAATGTATTTCATCTGTTTTTTTTCTTTTGTTTAACGCTGTAGATACGGTCGAGGAGATCTGACCACACAGATTATTGACCTGAGTCTTGTCAAAAAAGAGATGACACTTTGATTTTAATGGGGCAATAAAACCCAGGCCATTCCAACAGCAACTCTCAGACCCTTGTTCAAATGAAATACTGTTTCTCACTTTTATAGTGACATTACATCACTTCTAGTTCCATGCAGAAGTGATACAAAAGTGTTTCCCTAAAGAACATCTACATAAGGATTTCTGTTTTCTGAAATTCTGGTAATGCTTGTAAGACTCCAGAGCACGAGAAAAGAAAAACACAACTATGCTCTTTTGTAAGGTGCAGTCTGGGCTGGGGTTTCTTTGTTTTTCAGGCATTTCAGACATTATTTCAGCATTTACCGTAAGCATTTTAGAAGTTAACAGAATCAGGAGGATGGTGCACTCAGTGAGCCACAATTCAAACCTGGCAGATCTGACAGACTTTTTTAATTCTATGCAATTATCACCTAACAATATATTCAGCACTTCAAAAGCATCAATGCAGCACTTTAAAATTTGTAAATTAAGGAAATTCAGTTAAATAACTGCATTTTAAAGATTAAAACATCATAGAAGCATTTACATTGGAAAAGACCTTAAAGATTAGTGAGTCAACTCAGTCATTTGTTAACCAAAGAATATGAACTCCTATTACTGTGACCCCAACTTTAGATTTGCCTTGTGCAATGGCATTTTAAACTTCCACTCCAAAAAACTTTTGTTTCCTCCCCCTATTCAGGTGAAGAATATTATACTGACAAGCTGAATTTCAAAGCTAATTCCAAAAGTATTTCCAAATCACAGACAAAAAATTCAATACCACTAAATGGCTCCAGTAACAACATTATTACTTCAAAAGAGGTGAAAAAGTGATTCCGTGGCCCTTATAATAAAAATAAATCCTTATTTATTTCAGGCACGTGAACACCACTAACAGAGAGGAGAAACTGTAAAAATGGACAAACTGATCATCACTGTGGCTCTTGCATTAAGAGGCAATGTAACCTCTTACAGCAAACTCAGCATTTCTACTGGTTCAACTTATTGACCAAAGCAAAGTTGTTTCAGGTGACTTTTCTTCTTCTTTAGATCCCTACATGAAACACAAAACCCGATGTGCAAAAGTGAGTATCTTCACCTCTCACCACACACGCAGGCACCTTGTTTGGGTGGATTTTTTACATATCTGTACTTAATACTTAAAAAATCTCTGTCTGTATATATTATATTACTGGTTTCACTGTATCAGTCTACTTTTAGATCACCGAGAAAGAGATGTTAGATAACATAGAAAATAAATCCTACAGGAAAAGCACAAACTACTGAAACACAAGCTTCCCCTTGTGCTTTCCATCTCAAAACACTCAGGAAGAATTCTATAAACCTGAAGTCTGTTCAATCCACTTCCCTCTCAACTCTTCAGCTGTGAGTGAATCAGGCAGGCTGTGAAGCAGCACACACACCATCCATTGAAAATGAACCAATTCAACTGTTTGCTTCACAGCTACACATATGTAAATATACACCTCATACCTACCCTAAACTTTGCACAAAGACACAATGGAAGCAGCAGGCACAAGATATGGCTTATTTTTCACACCTCAGCGTTTCTGTACTCAACTTAGAACACTTCACCAATTTTAACTACAAAATAACACAAATGGCACAAACTTGATGATCTGCTTACTCTGGTCAATGTTACCTGTGCTTTCAACACCAATAAGCAACTCACAACAAACAACACACAAAAATGTTCCTAAGGCCTAAATCCACTCTGTTACAATTCTATCTCCATAGTCATGGTGCCATATTCCAGTACTGTATGTTCACTCACCATAAAATTACTTAATCCTCCCCCCGAGCTCCAGATTTTTACAGAATCCTAGCAGTCTTAATACATCTGCATATGGAAAACATTTTACACTTCCATTCTGCCTGTCAAAAAGATTTTTTGGGGGAAAGCAAATTACAATAATTAATTAATCCTTTGGTTCAAGTTTCTGAGACACTGTACTTCAATAAATGTATGAAGTAAAAATCATGGCATGCATGATTTATCTCTTACATTACTGGGGACACTTCAACAACTTGTTAAACCTAAACAACAATCTAGTAATACAGGACAGAAACACTTAATTCACTGTTCAAATTTCCTGCTCATCAAGTAAAGATTTTTGGCAGAAGTGTACTGCTCAAAAGAAAAGGGAAAAAAAAGACAACAGAAAAGAAATAAACATGGAAAGCCAGACAAAACTCATCTCCTGAACAGGGGATTTAGAGTTCACATATCAAATGTAAGAAGACAAATATGTCTTCTGGTCCAAATTCAAACAGAATTAGCTAAAAATGTACTTTAAAACTGAAATAAGCTAGGAGTTTTAAAATGAAAATGCTAATTCCTAAACCATGGAATTACTAGTGTAAAAGACTTTCTTATTGCTTCTGTATCAGAATGGTGAACCTCTAAAAATATATAAAGCCAAGCTAAAGGTCCCGTGTTGTTCCTCGAGTATGTCACATCACAGTACCAAACTAAGGAGATTTTAAAGCTTCTGCACTCCAAAGTAATCCTGCCTTTCCTCCCTGACCTGACATACACTACAGTTTTACAGCAATGTTATAATCCTGAAGAAAAAGGCAAGAGCAGTGAGCTTTGTCAACCAGCTTAAAATTAAAGCACACACTAACAATAACAATCATAAACTCTTCCAAATTATCTGCAGAGCCTTATCCTGATCCCACCAAAGATGACATAACCTCCTGCAATGGAAACACTGGATTACTGAAAATAGCTTCTTTAAATCTTAATAAAGGGGCTAACAAACCAAAATAATTAGAAGTTCATGAGACAGAGGACTCCTCAAGAGAGGATGGAAGAATACAACGTAAAGCTGAATACATTTGCTACACTAGGCAGCCAATAAGAAACACACAGTTTAAATTTACAAGTACTAATCCAAAAGCAATGCCCAAGAGTAGCCCATACAGGACAATCAACTGGACCTTGGTCCTTCCATGCTACTATTAGTGAACATAAGGCTCCACTGCTGTAAGAAAGTGATACAAATAAAGGATGGGTGCCTGCAAATCCCTCTGATTCAAATATTACCCTTTTTTCTTGCTTATCAACTATTATTTGAATGTTGTTGTATTTTGTCATTCTGTTATGAAAGCTGTTTAAGAAAAACCTGGAGGTCAGAATTATTCAAAATAAGGAAATTTATCTTGCAGTGAATTCTTGTTTAACGCTGACCCTGCATTCTGAGCTTTCTCTTTCAATAACTGAACAGCACAAGAGCCTCCAACATGAGAAGCAAAGTATTTCTCCATTTCACTTCAGAGATAATCGCTATTTGAAAATTATATTAAAGCAAATAGTTGTATAAATGAATGTCTCCTCTTTTCTTTTTAAAGTGTGATATGTCAATTCTTCATTTAAAAAAAGAACACATCCTATCTTCCTTTGGTACTCCCTGTGGGTTTTTGTGTAAAGTACTGCACACATGGAAAGAAGGCTCATATTTCAGTCATTCATTACATGCCACAGGTTTTCAACTAGAAAAAAAATTACAATGTTTGTCTTAAAATCTGCAAAAGTTATTCTGAATTTCAGTGAGTGCAACTGCTACCTGTACAAGTACATTGTGCCAAATAAAACTTGATTATTCAGCCCTACAATTACCTGTGCAACAGCCTCCCTGAACATCAAATAATTATCCTGTTTTAAATGGAAGAGGAATCACTGGATGACTTTAAGAAGTCCCCTTCAAAACCTATCTGAGATGTCACAGTACAAGATGTAATTACTTACATTGTTACCTGTGATTAGGAATGCATTGATCAAAGATTACAGCCAGTAAATGAGACACGTGGCTACTCACCTACGGTGTACCAGCTCGCATCCGTCAGCTTGCTGATCACGGCTTCCTGGAAGGATCCATCGGGCATTTTGGTTTCAACCATTGCACCAACCTGCAAAAAGGAGCAGCCCAAGGTTACCTGTGAGCCCAAAAATCACCATGGAGGCGAGATTTACTTTTTAAACAGTTGGTTTAGCTAAATGTTACTTTCAAAGTTGAGTCACTTTTAGCAGGTAAGAACAAAGGTCCTTAAGTATGAAGGCTGAACTGCAAGTAGTGAAGCAGTAAAAAAGTCAGAACACCATTTCAGCATGACTTACATCATCACAAGAAATAACAGAAGACTAATGGAAAACAAATAGTCAAAGTAATTAATTTTATTACTGATAAGCATGCAATTACTCCTATTTCTTATACTTTAAACATTGTTATAGTGTCAGCTAAATCAGAATTTCAGTAGCAGCCTACAGCACAGTGGTGTTCCTGCAGAAGCTACAGAGAAAAGACAAATATAATAAAGATGATCTTCTCTGAAGAGCTCAGTTTGCCTTCAGTGTTTGTAACACAGCTCTTTATTTTAGCACACAACTGTAACATAGCATAAAAATACAAATAAACGCATTTTTACATAAAATATATCAACTATTCTAAAACACTAAGTAATTGCATTTACTCTCATCTAATAGACTTAAACTTGGCTTTGCACCAAAGCTCTCAGTTACTTCTAGTAAGTTTCAAAGTTTCATTATTTATAAGAAGCTTTGTATCTTGTAAGATACAAAAATCACTGCAGGCAAAACTGTTTGTTATCGAGTACATGACACAGACAAGCATAAATAGCCCATTAAGCTCTAACAATTAAGACTAATTCCTCAGAATTCATCTGATCTAGAGGGATGAGCCTCCTTCTGTTGATTTCAATCCTGGAGAACAGGTACCCACCTAAACAATATCAAAATTACAAATCAATGATGTGATCACCAAAAGAAGGCATGCAATTATTATACATACTCTTAGAGGTCCTTTCACTTGGTCATCTTGCACTAACTGAGTTGAGTTGTCCCCCTTCAAGACCACCTGAAAGATATTCATGAACGTTTTAATACGCACCCGATTCTTTAACAGCATACAAAAAGTTTATGAAAATGTATTTGTAACAACAAAGATCTAATTTTCCAAATTAAGATTATCAATGCAATGGACTCAAGCATTATTGAACAGAAAACACTTGGCATGGACCATTTTACTGACAAGAAGCCTCAAGTATCACATTTAACATTTAATCTGAAACATCATAATTAAAGAACAGGGCAAATCAAGCATCACTCATTCCAAAGCAACGAAAATTACTTTTTTAGGTGCAAATTTAGATATTGATCCAATCCAGGGCATACCTGGAATTGGGCTTCCAGTTGAGAAGATTAAGCAGGTGCTTTTTTTTCTTCTCTCTACTTCAACTGCAGCACTTTATTGACAACAGATTGAGTGCTAAACTACAACCAAAATAAAACCTCTCTTTATTAAATACGTATCAAAATATCACCAGACTGAACCCAATGCCAGCATTTCTGCTGCCTTGAGTAAGAGAAACTTTTAATGGCAAATATGTGAATGAAACAGTGTAAGTAAACTATGCTCATCCCTTAAAATCCTATGTTCAAGAAAACCAGTGGTGAGACAGACTGAACATAAGATTATGCAGTTTAAAGAAAAAATAATCCAGTATTCCTATTTTTTTTCAGGAACCAAAAGTTCCAGGAGCTTCCTCTCCACTTATAAAGATGTCCAGTTTTCTGTCTGCCGATAATCCCCCAACCACAGACGCCACTGTAGCTGTGTTTATAAACACAACACCAGTAACCTGCCAAAACAGCATCCGGATTAACGCACATTCAGGTCAGTAACGTACTTTATGCTGATCTAAAACTTTAAATAAAAATGGCAGAGAGATGAATACAGGTTGTCCTGCTACTCAGGAAAAGCCTACCAGACTTTTTGGCCTCTCTGCACCCTTGGCAGTCGTGCTGGGGTGTGCCTACACGCTCTTAATTACAGTATCAGGCAGAGCTTGTTAAAACTTCTATTGTTGTAACTGAGATACAGCGACAGGAATTTCCACCAAGTCACAGCAGCCTCATGCACTTCCCAGTCTTATCGTGGAGTAATAAAGCACCTGATTCTAATGAGAAGAAAAAACTCCTACCTATTAACAGTCTAAATACTCTGCCAGACCAAAGATACAGAAACAAAATCAAGGTTGTCGGACCAGCACGGTGCTTCCTAGAGAGCTTCTCATTAACACAGATTTCAAAGAACACAAGTTTCTCTAAGTACTCATTAAGAACAGGGAAAAGACTCCAATATCCGAATTAAGGGTTTTTCTCTATTGATGAAAAGCACTCTGATAAAGTGATATGATCTATATTTGTAACTGAAGAGGCTGATGACTTGTTCTACTTGATTTAAGCATTAAAGCACAGGAAAACTTGGATGTGTAGCTATAAAAAGTAGCTTTCATCTTGATTTGTTAGTGGGGCTTGGGTCACTAATCCTTATTTACATATCTTGGACAGTAGACACTAAAGTAGGAAGTGGGAAGACTTTGACAAAACAAAGCAGAACAACAATTTCTACATTTACTTTGAATTCTTAACTTGCATTTAACTATGTTTTACTCGTGTTCTCCCACAGTGGCATTTACAACAGCACTGCAACACCAAAATGACAACTTTCTTTTTTGCTTGTTTTGGCAAAAGCCCTGTAAATGTGAAAGTATTAAGTGTCAGTACTATCCACGCACAGAAGCTCAGCTCCAACCAGGGCATGTTGCTTCAGAAGCAGCAGCAGGATGGTCAAAACTTAAAAAATATTACCCATGACATTGCTAAAACCTGGTCAAAGAGACTAATTAGTCATCTCTTCTCCTGTTGATTTATTTTGGCATTGCCTCTTGAGTTCCAAGCTATGAAAGCGAAAGCGTCAGTTGGAATGAAATGGAACTTTTGCTTCAGAAGACGTTGCTCTTATTCCTTATTAGTCATGTAAAGCCATAATCCCCTATTTGTGACACCAAAACTTATTGCTGGGAAACTGATGCATTCAAAAACAAGACAAATGCAGTCAGGAAAGAAGAAGCAACAAAGCTCATTTTTGTTCCAGCATCCTACTAATACTAATAAAAAAAAACAACATCCCCTCTCAAATAAACAAAGAAAGAACAAACAAAAACCATCCCAAATCCAACAGCAGAATATGAAAAAAAACACAGAAGTGTTGCTTAAAATTCACATCCGAGGTGGTGAACATTTCCTAATCTTCAGGACTAGGATCTTCTCTGACAGCCCTCTCAGCACAAGGCTTTAATAAAATCAGCAGCAATCACAACAAACTACCTTGACTTTCACAAGCCTTTTCACTGTCTTAATCTTTGCCTCGCAGAAGGCACCACGGTACTTGGCACTGACATCAGTCCCCACTGTCAGGTAGGCAGGCTCATCTGCTGCCTGCAGAGAAACAAAACACAAGAACAAAGTTTAGCCCTTATTTATGTTTACATCTGCATCATTATATGCTCCATTTTGCACCTAAACTTTTAGACCTGTTGACTTTAAATTGATAAACGCTGTCTTGTACTTGGAATTGCCATCACAGAGCTCTTCAAAAGGGAAAAAACCAAACAACAACAAACAAGTTACAGGAAGTTTTCTCATTGATCTTGACACCACCCCCCCCCCTTCGTTTTCATAGCCAGCCTCTCCCACAAATATCCTTGAAGGTGTTGAACTGCTATTTGGAACATCTCTTTGTAAAAAGGGTAATAAAGGACTATTAATTCAAGTAATTTCTATACAAAATATTTCAACCACAAAAAGGCAGTATAACAGGCAGTTGTACTTTTTTCAGCTATAAGCAACACAATGACACAGATTATTTAAAATGCTTGAGATTGGTGTCATCCCAATACTTCCAATTAAGTCTATAACATTCTATATATAGGATTTCTTTCCTGGTGACTAAAAGGAGACCTCTAGAGAAATCTGTTGCAATCCTTCAAACAGCTATTAACCAGTATTTTTCTTTCCTGGAATGCCTTTATCAAACCTTAACTGCTCACACATTTTGAAAGAGAAATATTTGTCATCATGTTTTCCTTAATCTGGACTTTAACACTTTAATACATTTCACTTTGCTGTGCTCGTTGCACAGCTGATAAACAAGGACAAAATCACCACGTCGAAAGTGACAGGAAATCAGCACAGAACCTGAAATAACAGGGTTTACGTGCAGGGTTCTTTAAACTTGATATTATTTCTTCAACTCTGAAGGCAGAAGAAAAAAGTTGCTCGCCGTTTTCTGAATTATACTGCAATTGTTGAGCCTTTGTACTGAGCAAACCGGCAGCAGCAAAGGCGGGACAAAAGCTGTGGTTTTGCAAACTTGCCATAGCAGCTGGTGATACAGGAAGCGTTTAAAGACAGGAGCCCAAAGGACAACAACAACTCCGAGGCGACGGGGATGTTCCGAGAGCTTTAAACCACCTGCCCCTGGCCGTGGGGCAGGAACAGCGCTCAGGGCACCCACCGAACCCCGCGTTCTCCCGCCGGGCCGACCGGGAGACCGATTAAAAAGGCAAAATCCCCAGCTCGGCGGGCGAGCAGGGCGGCCGATCTCCCCCCCCCCGCTGCCGCCGGAGCCGCCTTACCTTCATCTTCCAAGGGTTATGTGAGGGATTCCAGCTCCGGGACTTCTCCTCGCACGGGAAAAAAACAACTGCAAAAACACGAGCGGGGGAGGGCTGAGGGCTGAGCGCGGGGCTGCCCGTGAGGGGCGGCGGGGGGGCCCGGGGGAGGGAGGGAGGGAGGGGAAGAAGGGAGGGAAGGAGGGAGGGAGGGCCGGGGGAAGGAGCCGCCGCCCGTCCCGGCCGCGCCGAGGGAGCGCGGCCCCGCGCCCCGAGCCTGTGTCACGGCGCCATTTGCTCCGCGGGGCCCCGCAGCCGCCCGGCCCTTCGCCCAACTTTCCGCGGCCCCGCCGGGCCCCCCCCACCTCCTCCTCCTCCTCCTCCTCCTCACGGACTTCACCCTCCCGCCCCCCGGGGCAGAGCTCGGCGGGGGGATCGCGGGGATACCGCGGCGGAGTTGGGGGTGCGCGGGGGGGTCCCGGTGCCTGAGGGGAGAGGGG
>JAWWEW010000165.1:59362815-59401798 GCA_035583185.1 Anabacerthia variegaticeps
CCCGCGCGCGGACACGCCCCGCGCCGCAGCGCGAGCCCCCAATAAACAACCGGCGGCCGCGCGCCCGCTCCCATTGGCCGCCGCCTCCCCTTGCGTCACCGCGCCTCGCCGCGGACAGCGCCCCCATTGGCTGGCGCGAAGGCACCGGAAGGGCAACGGCGCGGCGTGATTGGCTGGAACGGGAGGAGCGGGGAGAGGGGGTGGAGGGAGAGGGAGGCGGGGCCGGCGCGAGCGGCGCGCAGGCGCGGTGGCGGCGGCGGCGCGGGCCGGGCGCCATTTTGTGCGCGGCGCTTTCCCATTTTAGGCCGCGGGGAGGAGCGGCGGGAGCGGCCCCGGCATCTCCCTCGATCCCACCCCGGCAGCGGCGGGAGCGGCCGCGGAGACCCGTAATGAACTTGCAGGGAGGCACCGGCCGCGTTTCTTTGCCGCAGCGGGGTGTCTGCCGGCGGCCCCGGCGGTGGCGCAGCGGAGGCGGAAGTGCAGCAGCCGCCATGGAGGCGCCGGGCCCGCCCGCCGTGAGGGCGCGGGGGCCGCCCCGGAGCCCCGCGGAGACACGCCCGCCCTGCAGGTAGGGGCTGCTCCGTCCCCGCTCGGCAACCCCCGCCTCGCGATGAAACACGCAGCGAGGGCAGGGATGAGGAGCGCAGCGGGCTGAGGCCGCGCTGGGCCGTGTGGGGGGGGTGGGGGGTGTAGCCGTGTCTGGATGTGCTCTGGAAGTGCAGCCTCACAGGGCAGGATTCCTGCACCGGGCAGGGCCCTCTGGGAGGGTTTGGTCTTAGCGGCCAGCTCTGAGATGAATAAATACGAATTACTGAATGAAGCCTGTAATAAAATTATATTTATAACGTTAGTTTCACGTTTTGTCTTATTATCTAAAATTTGCTGCTTGGTTCGTGTTAATGCTGATCTATAACTCCTATTCCAGATTAACAGATCCATAATTTTTATTCTAAAGTAATGAGCGTCTGTTTGGCAGGGCTCACTCTGAACTGCAAGACATCCCTCAAGGTTACCTAAAGCAACAGTGGAAGGGCTATTTTTGGGGAGTTTTGGGGGGCTTTTTGTTTTGTTGGGGTTTTTTGTTAGGTCTTTTTTTGTTGGTGGGGTTTTTTTTGTTTGGTTGGTTTGGGGGTTTTTGGTGCTAATTTCACAGATAGAGATTCATAGTTTAGTTGAGGTTTCCATATAAGTTCTGCTTTGAGGGTGGTTTTTGTATTTTTTTTAAAATATTTTTGATAAAATATGATTCTTAGAAAAGCAGCAAACAAAGGGTGAGCTCTCCTGGCAGAGCAGTGGCGTGTGGTCCAAGTAAGGCTCTATGGTTTAATAAGGCTTAAAGCACATGAGGCTTGTTTAGAATTGACTGTGGGAGAGATCTCGGGTGGGGGAAAGGTCTGGAGCTCTGGTGTTTGCATCTGAGTTGTAAATATAAAGATGCTTGAGGATATATCCAAAATGTTTAAAGGCTTGTAGTGTTTAGTGCTGAGGGAACTTGGATTCTGTGCTGTAGTTCTTGTTTATGCAGAGGATAAACTGAAGGCTGACAAGGACCTGGAGCGACAGGACAAGAGGGAATGGCTTCAGACTGGCAGAGGACAGGGTTGGATGGGATATTGGGAAGGAATTCCTGCCTGGGAGGGTGGGCAGGCCCTGGCACAGGGTGCCCAGAGGAGCTGTGGCTGCCCCATCCCTGGAAGTGTTCCAGGCCAGGTTGGATGGGGCTTGGAGCAACCTGGGACAGTGGAAGGTGTCCCTGCCCATGGCAGGGGGTTGGACTGAGATGGTCTTTAAGGTCCCTTCCAACCCCTACCATTCTGTGATTCTATGATTGATACTATGATTTAGAAGCTATTAAGTCTTAACCCAAATGTTAACAAAACTTCCAAAACTGACTTTGAATGTAAACTTCAAATCTCCTGAAATGTGTTGGCCAAATCCTGGCTTAGATTGTGAACTTTGCTGAGGCAGGATTTGTGTCTCTGTATTGAGTCTCGTACCTTTCAATAAATAACAGATTGTAACAAAACTAATCAGTCTTGTTTCTGATTTCTAGCAGAAAAATCCTGCCCACGTGGATTTATCCCTTACAGCTGGAACGTTTATGAGGTTCTTGGCACATCTTGTGAGCAAGAGGACTTTTTTTCTCTATAGCCACTGAGCAGGAGAGGTGACTTGTTCTTTTATGGTATTTTAAGCACCTAAGAATGCCCAGTGGGCAGCTCAGCACAGTGTAAATGTTCTCACACAGCTGAGGGATGATGTCTGGTGCCATGGAATGAAAACTCTGTGCTTTTGGCAAGCCAGAAAAAGGGTCTAATTTTGGTTTAAGTATCTTTTCATTGGAATATGAGCTTTAGGACTCAGAGTTATGCCATGGTACTGAAATACTTCATCCTGAATGTCAGTGTTAAGCAGCCCTAAGAGTTCAAGGCAGCTTGGATCCTTGTAGCTGTGCCCCATGCCCTTGTGCAATCCCTTATAGGGAAACTCTGGAAATGTGTGGAAGAAATGAGCAGTGGACTTCTCTGTGGTGAGCCACTTTATTATGGGCTGCTCTGTTAACTGCACAAAGTTAACACTTTAGAAGCTCACAGTCATTTTAGTATCTAATCTCTCTGTAAACAGGCATTTTGTGAGGTAGAAATATTTAATTTTTTTTAGGTCATTGTTTACAGCAGCAGTGTTTGTGTTATCTGTACTTTGTTCGTACCAAAGTGGCTGCTTGTAGATGCAGCACAGGAGAGTCGCCTGGGGAGATGCATTTGGGTCTCAGCTGGTGCAAATTAAAGGCTTAATTTAAAAACAATTAAAACAAAAGCATTAAGGCACTCTAAGTGTGACACTGAGTGGTTGGTCGTGTGTAATTCTACAGCTTAGGTGATGGCTGTAAGTAGATTAGAAAAAAATAATGTACTTTAAAATGCCTTTGGTGTATCAGTTGCAGAATATACAGAATTTTTGCTCCAGATCTTCTATACATGTGGCACTCAATTGGAAGAGGCAAATATAGCAATGTCTATATTACAGTTTTCTTTTTAAGAACAGCAGTGTAAGTAACTGTTGAATGTATCACGTTGCTTCCTTGAGAGCAGAGACAAAGTAACAAGGAGATTTCTGGGATAAGTAAGATGTTTGGATTCTGTTCAGTAGTTGCATATTGCTCTTGACATACTTAATTTTTGTGTAGGTAAAAAATCTCAATATATGTACACTCACAGCCACAATAGTCCAGAAATACTGAAATTGCTCTAACACTGAGCAGTTTTTTATGTAATGAAACAACTGCTTCTCTATGTGAGACTTTGCAGGTGTTCAGGAGACTCTTAGCTTCTTTTATTTTTGTCTCAAGTGTTTAGTTCCTTTTTTTAAAAAAAAAATGCTGTTCCTCTTGGTATATCTATTTTGTAATTAAATAGGCCACATTTTTTCCAGTGGTGGTTCAGATCCTCTCTGTCTGTGGAACTGCAGTATTTCCATACAAATGAAGCTTCCCACAAGGCTTTATTATCTGAGTGATTGCAAATTCCTTAGAGGAGTGAGGTAAGAAGTTGTGAAGTACTTTGTGTGCAGGTATGAAGGGAAAAAATCCCAACAAATGTGAAGTTGGCAACAGTAAAGGTCAGCCAGAAATAGCTGGATTATAAAAGTGAAAGCTCAAACCCTTCCTAGAGAAAATTGTGCTTCACTGTTGACTGTCAGCAGTAAATTCCTTCATATTTATTGTTGTGTGTCAGAGAGAAAACAAAACAAAAACCTAAACCAAGCCACCTGTTAATGCTAAATGCTTATTTATAGTTTCCCCATTTCTGCCACACTCCTGTCCTCATGTTCAGAAAATGGGTACTTAGTTATTCAAACATGACTTCACGCTGATTTTAATCATTTCCTTGTGAGAGTGTTCCCACTGGAGAAGACACAGAGTTTAGCAACCCTTAGGAAGCCTGAATTAGTGCATTATATCTACAGAATCCACAAGAATCCCCAGTGGGGGTTCCTTGAATCTGGTCTGGGTATGTTTTGCAGCAGTGCAGTATCTTCTGGAGATGAGTAACCATGGAAATACTTATGATGTAGAGTACTCTGTCAGAAATATTTGGGTGAGAAAAATCTCAGAATTGGGTTTCCTGTCAGCTCTGCAGGAACAATAATACTCACTTTGTAGTTTCTTTTTCCGGTAACAGCAATAAAAGGATCAGCTGGCCAGAGCAGCATTTGTCAGTGGCCTCAGTGATCTCCAGGGAGGAGCATTTTCCCGTTTTACCTGAATAAACTATGTCCAGACTTTGTTGTGCTTTGTGGCTGCAGCTCTTAGCTACAATCCCACGTGTTGTCAGATGTGCGCAGGAATCAGCGATGCAGTAACTGAGGGTGTTACTGGCAGCCCAGCAGCAGCACAAAAAGAGTTCCAGTTCCCAGCTGATGGAGCTGCTGCTGCCCCAGCCCGTGAGCTCGGGGGAGTTTGGGATCAATCACACAATCCTGTAACCCCAGACACAAAATGGGCCTTCTTTTGAGACTGATTTGGTAATCCTGTGTTTGGACAGAACAAGAGCTGTGTTGAAAGAGGTTATTTTTATTCTTTCTGGCATGGAATTTTATGATAGCTGACATATTTGTTTCAAAGGTTAATGTTGGCCAATTTAGGAACTCTGTGCCTGTTGCCAGGGTTTAGGGTTGAATTTTAAAGCCAGTTTTTTCATGTTTTGTCACATGCTGTTAAATTATGTGAATATACGTGTTTAATTTGTACTTTGTTGCCTAGCAAAGGGATGCAAGATACAGAATTTAATTACAAATACGCTTTGGCTCTTGTGTTATTTCTCAGGACTGCAGGTTCTCACTGGTGACTGTAGTGAGGCTCTCATGGCTGCACTGGGGAGGTCGTGCAGTGCTGTGAAACAGTGCACAGCACTGCAGAGAGGCTGAAGGTTTGTGCAGCAGCTTTAATTTAGATGTGGCAAAGGACTCTGGTTGTCATCACCTACAATCAAGCCATCGGTCTGTCTTTCAAAACTTGAAGTAGGTGCTTGAAGTCAAATGAGAATTTATGAGTAAATTTTTCTGTGTCAGGCACAAGACCTGGGTTAGTACCAGCAATGGATCCTGTGCACATACAGGCTGTCAGTGCATCAGCCGTTCCAGTGTTGTAAATTTTAATTTTTTAAACTCTGTGCTCTTTAACTGGCTTCTAAATTGTCTCTGCATGCAGCCTTTTTTCCTCGATTCTGAGGTGTAGACCTTATTACTGGTGTAAATAATTCATCTGTGGAAGTTTTGATCTTTGAAGGTGAGATGTTTTTTCTACATAGTCAGTCACCAGCGAACAGAGCAAATGTAGTTTTATGGTCTTGAAATAAACATAAGAGCAAAACATTTAAACATGCACCTCAGTCTGTAAATGGTCTGTATTCTTCCTAACAAAGTAAAATCTCTAGCTTATAATTACTGCTGCTTTGGTAAACTCCCATCTAAATCAAACACGCAGGGTAAAACTTGAATGTAAAACCTGTGTGGTTTTGGGAGTGGCCATTACTTATTTCGTTGCTATGGAAGCCAAGAGGAGAAAAAATCTTCAAAGTTTTGCATTTTTGTCTTTGAGAACCTTACTGCAGTCTTTTGAATAAGTTAAGATCCTGAAATAGAAGATATTCCTCCTTCAATACCATTTCACTTCTGAGATCTCTTGTAGCAACAGTGTGGCCACTTTTTCAGCCTTCTGTGATATCAGACTGGGAGGAGATATTTACTGAAGAGGTGCCTAATGCTGTCCATACCCAAGCTGTCAATTGCTGCTGACATTGCAGAGTTGAAATGGGTTTTGTTTCACTTTGGTAAAGAGGACTAATTCTGGGTAGATTAATTTCTCTACCTGTATCAGCAGATTCAGGGTTTTCTTGGTTTTCAGTAGTTAGTTCTGTCATGCCCAATCTGAAGGATCTTCCTTGTTTATGCAACCTGTTGCTAGTTTGTATCTTGGAAGGCTCTTTTCTTTTTGTGAGCCTCTTGGTAAGACTTTTTACCATGTAAAAAGGTACAAGAAGGAAATAGAGCTGCTAAGAGTCATGTTCTCATATGCACAAGCTTTTTTGGACACTGCTAAGTGGCCTGGATTTTGGCTAAAATACATCTTTCTGTACTTGTAAAGAACTGGGTTCTGAGTGTGGCTGCACAGCAAAAGAAAGCTTATGAGGCCAGTGGTTGTGTGGTTCCAGGGCTTTTGCTTGTCCAAATCACTTCAATCACTTTGGTTTAATTTACTTTTCAGCCTCAGCTAACAAGACTGCAGTTGCTCTGTATTGATTCTTATTTAAAAGTATTCCTGCCCTCAGTCTTTTGAATTAAATGTTTTCAGGTATAAGTAGCTGCTCTTGGTGAGAATCTACAGTTCAGCCAGTGATTAAATTCTGAATTTTTTCCTGCTTAGCCATCTTTTGCCAAAGATATTTTTCTTTTTCATTTGTGTATGTTGTTTGGAGGGTATTATTACAGGTGGCTTATTTTCAGGGAGTTAGCTGACTGTCAACACTTTTCAACACTCAGCCTGTGGATTAATTGCCAGCCTGTACTGTTTGTAGGAGGTTTGTACCTTCAGGGATGTGCATGTCCCTGCAGTGCTCCTGTCTGCTCTGTCACCTCATGGTTACAGCTGTAAACAGAACCCCTGAAAGGAGCTGTGTCGTGTGACATCCAGAACTCTGACACAGTGAAATACTTGTCTTTTTGGAGAGTTTGATTATTCTGATTCAATGAAATGTCTTTTATTAATGTGGGAGTGATCTGTCTTCTCCTTGCAAGCAGCACAACAGGGGACAAACTGGTATGGGGGTAGACACCAACATTTGGCTGGGGGAGGCACTGCTTTTTAAAGTGACTGACAGGGAACTCATTAAGCTGCATTTTGATTCTGCCTCAAAAGTATTTCAGGTTTTTCTATTCCTGATATGTGTTTGGGAAAAACAGGCTCTTGAAGGGTAGGCTTTATAGAGTGTGGAAACCCCAAGAATTAGAGTTTTAAGCATCTCTGGTAAAGTAGTTGGTGCTTCCTGTGCTGCTCTTGTCACCTGTTACTGCAGTCTAATGCAACAGGTCTCTGTCCTTTCTGATGGAATGAAATCAGAGTTCCTGCTTTTCTGAGAACCCAACAAACAAGATACATTTAATTTCCAAGAACTTGGGCATCCCTTGGGTGGGTTTTGGGGGTGTGTATGTGTTTGGAATGCATCAGCTTTTGGGTGAATTTACTATAATTGAATCTGCTGAAATTGGGATCCTAAGGAATGCATTTTGGATATAGAGACAGTATGGATACCAAATTATATCCAATTTTATGCAGCAATAAAGCACCCCAACTTCCTTCTAAACTCTTGCCTGGCTTGTTTTATCACATTGCCTAAAATGGTATTTTCAGTGGGCAGTTCTTACACTGTTTTTAGGGGAGACTTCTGGTGATTTCAGTTTTTCCTGTCTGATGATGCACACATATTTGGACTATCAACTCTGTGATGCTGCTGCCTGCTTTATTCTGGTTGTCCATTTTTGGTTGGCACAGCAACTTGTAAGAACCATTTTTAAACAACTGTTTGGGAGTCCTTTAATAGCAACATACTGAAGATGAAAGAGCTCTGCATGGGGGTGGCTTCGATCCATCTGGAAACAGGAGACTTGGTTTGAGCTTGGTTGTAGCTCCTGTGTTCTCCAGTACTAGAATCTATTTATTGTAAGGCTTTTACCTCTTCTACCCCTTGTTTTCTGCAACTCTGTGTAATTGGACATAATAGGCAGCAAGATGTTCTATAATGGAAAGTTACAGGCAGTTGGTGTCTTAAAATAGCTCTCAATTCTTAAGTAAAAGTAACTTCCTTGCTGCACATAACTTGAAAAACTGGTGGGTGGAGGAAAAGCTGGTCCTTGTCTTACAGACACAGGCAAGTGAAACAAGAAAATAAGGGGGAGAGAGCAGTCTCTGTGCTGTATTTTTGGTGCTATTACAGTGTCAGAATTGTCATGACAACTAATACTATTTTTCTCTTTGTAATTGTGAAGCTGTACTTCATTTTAAGATCACGATTCTCTTCCGGCTGAGAAATGCTTAAGATGCAGAGTTGAATTCACTGTCTTGTGTTCCCTTCTATGGCTATGGTTTTATCTTCAGGAAGAGACTTGCAAAACAGCATATGGAGTTATTCCAAATGCCCTTCCTTAAGGGTGACTGGGAGTGCACAGCCAGAGAGCATCCCAGGCACTGCTGAATCCACATGGGCAGTCACACTTTCAGCGTGTGGGGCTTTTAACCTCAGGCCACAGAGCTATTTTTGGTGGTGAGAAGGAAGCTACAAATGACTTGATGCTTGGCATACTTCAGATCTGCATGAGATGTTCTGCTTGGAATGTTTCCTTTCTGAGAGTCAGCACCAATTAGAGATGAGTAGTATTTCTTCTGGAGATACCATCGTGGATATCTGCCACACAGGGAATTTCATATATGGGTTACTTCTAACAATTTTGCCATCATTTCATCAGCAGTACTAGCAGTTGTAAAGAGGGTATTATCCAAACCAGTAACTTTTATGGCCATATTAAGGTAGCATAAAATTAATGATCTTGATGTAATAGCCTGAACTTGATTTTAAACTCTGCAAGTGCACTCTCATGTTCTAAAATCTGCCCTGGTGCAGTCAGGGAGATGTATGTGAGTAAAGCAGGTACTGGAGCCTATTGTTTTTTTAATTTGTCACCTGCAGTTCACCCAGTCCCCTTCTGAATTCTCTTAACAAAGCTTCTGTGCGTGGACTTGCTGACTAAATAATTGTAGCAGCGAATGTGACGTACCCAGCCTTAATAAATATCAGAGTAGTGATTCATCAAGTGCTGAGTAACAGCCAGTGGATGTAGGAGACTTAAGGAGGAAGCAGCTTTCTGTACAGCCTACTCTTGTGTCATTGTTGGATCTGTTCTTGTAAAACACTCCGTGGTGGAGGGATGACTTCAAGCCAAGAGATGAGCTGGTCTGTGTACTCTTACTTCCTGGTGTTCTGTCTAAGCTCTGTGTTTTGGGTCTTAAGCAACAGAATATGCCATGAAAACTCTGCGCTTAAAGCATTTCAGCATGGCAAGAACTGGAGTTCTGCATTCCAAATGGGTATTTAACTTTCTGCAGTATAACGTGTTCCCATAAATGGCCAGAGCCTGGACAAAGTCAGTTAGTTGTGGAGCCTGAAGTTTTCCTGCTATCTTTAGAACTGAAACTGCCATGCTGTGGGCAGAAATAACCCAAATGAGACTGTTAGAATCACCTCTTGCTCAAATCTCCAATTTAGAAGTTTTTACTCTGCCCATTTGCTTGCTTTGCCAAGCATTTTCACATTTCAGTGTTACACTGAAATTGTAACTGATGATTTTCTAGCCACTTATGAAAGCTAATTTTAATATTGGGGAAGGGGATCCAAGCCCTGCTCCTGTAGGAAAGCATGCTGCCTTCCAAACCTTTAGCTGCCTGATCAGTTGTTCTCTGGTCTTAAATCAAACTCTTGTCCTTTCATAGTGTTTAAGCCTGGAGGGTAAAGGGAGTACCTACAGTACAGCCAGATTTCCCCCCTGCCCCCAGTCCTGTGCTTAAAACAGAGCTGCTAAAAGTAAGCTTTTTGTGGGTTTGCAATTTAATACTACTTTCTCTTGTTCTGGAACAGATCTAGTCCTCACTTCAATAATAATCTCAGATCCATCTTGTGCCCTTCTGGAGCCTATTGTTCACCAAGTGATTTGCCTCAGACAGCTCTATATATTTAGAAAAAAACTACTACATGGTCGTCAGTGTTTAATAGAACCTTAGTGATGCTCTGCTATCCTGCTACTTTAATTCTTTATTTGGTCAGTGTTGCCATGAGTAGCCAATTCTTTCTTCTTGAAATTCTCCTTCCCCTGCTCAGCTTCACTGTTTGACACAGCAACAAGTAAATGCTACTTCTCAACAGCAAAACTCTGAAGTTCCTATTCAGCCTGTCAGGTGTGGAATGAGTTAGTGAAACATGACCATGGCTCACACACCACTGGGTAATTAAAGCTTCTTAAGTAACTTGCTTCAAATTAGCAAGTTCCTTGTTATCTCATTGGTTATCCCAGCTGGAACTGCAAGGCTACAAAAGTAGCTGTGATGGGGTGCTTGTAGGGGTTTTTAAGCTGAAAGGAGTCCAGGGCTACAAATCTGTTCTCATGTTCCCTGGGCCTTGATGATAAGAGGAAGCAAACCTGAACTTCAGATCAAGTAGAAGCCTGCTAGCTTTCTGGTTTTAAAGTTAAGGGACATTTCAATATTAAATTTGTTTAGTATTTTCCTGATTTTTTTCTGCTTGATCCCTTTCTGGAAAATGCAATTATTTTTTTTCTCCATCTTCTAATGCTCTTTTTTTTTCCCTCTTCTTTCCTCATCTGCAGTCAATGGAAGTGGTAGGTTTTTTGGTCACCATAAAGATTAATTCTCATAACAGGCTAAGCCTATACTCTGATAAATTAGTGATTTAATATGTAAAGAACCCTGATGGTAATGATCATCTTGTCTAAATTTTGCCATGACAGGCAAACTGCTGTGCAGCACCTTGCACATCCTGCTGTCCACAGCTTGAGTTGCTTCTCATCAGACTTTACAATTTCTCACAACAAGCAAAAAATAATTGGAGCATGGTTCCTCAAAGGAGCTTTTAGATTGCATGTTCTCCAAGAAGTAGCTACTTGGAAGTTTTGCATAAGCAAGTAGGTGGCTCTGTTCCTACCTCTTATCTCTTCACATCCTGTGGAACATCTTCCTTCTCTTTTATCCTGGTAAATGTACACAGCTGATACTATTGCTCTTCTCACTGTACCCTGAACCTTGGCTTGTGTAAATAGTTCCTGTCCCCAATTCTGAGTGGCTGTCCTTAAAAGGGAGGGATGGATAGATGGGAGGGAGGGGTGTGTGTAGCCACACACCCGCATTGTTTTCAATTTCCCTTTAGCAATTTGTCAGCAACACTTCAGGGAGAGTCAAGACCAAGTGAAGAGAATCAGGCAGGTCCCTGCTGCCATGTACAGGGGTGCCATTTAGGGTGCTGGTGAGAAGTTTCCTGCTTGGCGCTCACCAGTGACTCAAGCAGTGGAGTCAGCAGGAAGCTGCAGTAGTAAATTCAGTGTGGAGCAGTGCAACACGGACCTGGGGGCTGACTCAGTGTAGCAGCTGTGTTGTTGTCTCAGGAGGAGGCACCAGGGAGGCTGCCGTGACTAATCCTGGCTCAGGCAGGCCTGGCTGAGTGTCTCCACAGCCCCTGAAAGCTACACCCCGCTGGCCAAGCAGGAGCTCAGGTATCCTGGCCCCACCTAAGGCTGGAGCCTGAGACAGACACATCTATCTCTACTCACCTTCCAATGTCACAAAAAGGAAGTGGAACCTGTACCTTACAATCCCAGTACAAGGACAAGGCCAGGTGTTTTGCAAACTGCCTGGATAAAAATAAACCTGTAAGGGAAAGCTTTCATTTTAAGGGCTGGTGATTGTGAGCATGTGGTACTAAAGGTGAGGAGTTTGATTCATTACACAAATAGGCATTTTAGATTAGCAGGACCATTAGAATTTTAACTGCATGTACAAAAAACACCTCAATTTTAACTGAGTTTTAAGGTGGTGAACAGAACAGTTTGGTACTTTCTAGAATCACAGACTAGTTTGGGTGTTGGAAGGGACCTTAAAGATCATCCAGTTCCACCCCACTGCCATGGGCAGGGACACCTCCCACTACACCAGGTTGCTCCAAGCCCGTTCCACCCTGGGATTTCAAGACTTTGAAGTGACTAGAATAGGCAGGTTTTTTTCCTAGGAAGTGGGGGGAAAAAAGCAGCAAAGCTTGTTTCTAACTTCTGGGAAGGTCAACAATTTATGAAGCTGATTCAGAAGTGATTTAAGAAATTATAGCTGAATTAAACTGTCTAAAAATAAAAGTTTGACTCTTCAAGCATTGGTTCCAGTTACATTGCTTGATAGATCTCACAACTTTACAACTTAAGCACTGTTTTAAACTTAGTTAGCTCCTACTCCAGTAAGCCCAGACTTAGTATGTCAGATTAGAATTAGCCTGTTACCCAGGCTGTTTGGAGGTGTCAGCTGTGCCCATCACCTTAACCTGCAACCTGCTGCTTACAGGGAGATGTGCTGTTCTCTCTTCTGCCAAGAGCAGTCCCAGACTGTGGTATTGGTTAATTGAGGAATTAAAAAGTACTAGTTTTTAATATTAAACTATGTAGCACAAACAAGAGACTTGTCTGATTTCTAAGCAGATTGTTTTTCTGTGCATTGCCTGCCTCGAAGTGCTGTAGGAAGCAACCAGCCTGATGTCTTTCCTTCCTATTGCCTGTTTAGGTGCAGTTTCTGGCCTATACCTTTTTGAAATAAAAGCTAACAGACAGTAAAATGGAAAATTTATTAGTGCGAGTTGGTCACTCAGTTTTTTGCAACAAGTACATACCAGCATCCCATGCTTAATGCATTATAAACAGACATGGTTTAAGATAAGAAAAGTTGAACTTGCTTTGGAGTAACAATGTGTTACATATTGTCATCATCTGATTCATCTTCCTCTTTCAAAGATTCCTGTTTAAAAAAAAAGAGTGTAATTAATACATAGCTTATCTGCTGTTTTGTAATTTGGCCTATGATAAGTAAAATTAGTTTTGCTGTAGCTTCCCAACCCTCTCACTGTCCAAAGCCTTGTATTCCTCAGGACAGCTACATTTACATTCAAAGGAGAGAGGCAGCACCTGTGCAAACCTCTGAATTACAGTTTTGAAAGCAAGAAGTATCCCTGGATTACACTGTGACCTTCATTATTGTCCCTTTGGAATAACAGCAGCTAACACTGAACTGATGTGTGTGGGAATAATCCATTTTCCAGTCCTCAGTTTGTCATGTGAAGCAACACCAAAGTCAGACCTTACCTTGGCGTATTTTTCTGCTTCTTCCCTGATGTCTTTGGGAACAATTTCATGTTTTCCATTGGTTACTGCCAATAAAAAGAGTACATGTTAGGTACAGTTCACACAAATACTTGACATACAGAGTGAATTTAAGAAGCAATGTTTTACTTGAGTTATAGAAAGCTATAAATTTTCTAGAGTGTTTATAGAAATTACAGAAATGCATTACTTTCTCCAACCCAGCTGAGTTCCAGCTCGAAAGCTTTATCCTTTACTTCATCATGAACTATGTAGATTCTGGAAGGAACAGACAAAGTACAGGTTAGAACAGACTGATCAACAGGCTAAATATACTTTATTTCTGTCACAGATTTCTTCTGTTGAAGTACTCTTATGATTAACAGAAGTTCTCCCCTTGCTTTCTACCCACCCCAAATACCATCAGAGAATTTTCCAGGCTGAATTGCTAGTCTAGCAATACCTTCAATCAGCAGGTTGAGATGTTCCTAACTGGAACAAACATTACGATTTAAATACTGCAGAACCAAGGCTGCATCATCACTGCCTGCTTCTGCTACATTAGTTATTACACAGCCTGGAGCGTCCTGCATTTCCCTGGAAATCTTCCTGCAGTTCACACCTAACACTAAATCCCAACACCACATTATCTTGTGTCTAATTAGAGGCCTGTATATAAGATTTCCATATAGACTGTGATGCTTATGGCAAACATGGGAATGAGAATTTAAACTTCATGTGTTTTTACAGCATAAACAGAACCACCCAGACCAGTAAAATCATTACTGTGGGATAAAAATGTTACACTGTAATAGCAAAACTGATTTGACTGGTGTTCTCAGTGGCAGAACGTGAAACTGAACTGGACAATCCTGAGCTGAGACAGGCTCGGAACAGGAGTAGAACTTACAAGAACCTGTGGCTTCACTGTTTCAGTTTCCTTAGTTCCAGAAAACACTATGAAGTCAGAAGCTGAAAAACACCAACTCTTTCCAGCCCCCACTGAAACCTTGGAGATACTGGAGGAAGGAAAGATGCCTTCAGCACCGCACTAAGTGCTTCCAATTAAAGTCTAATAAAAGTTATTGTGAAACACCTACAAAGACCAAAGTGAATATTGGTGTCCAGGGAAATGCCACCATGTGCTTCTGACACCCTCCTGTCACTGTTGGACTGGCCTTTCTGATCCCTGCTGAGATGATCTACAGGCCTTTCTTCTGCATTCAGCTGGTTACAAAGCCTTTTGCAACAAGTTAGAAGCTCCTGAAGAAATCATTCTCTGGACTGTGGTTAGTATTTTAAGGTTTAAAAATTATTAAAGTCTTTGCTATCTTGCTAAATAGTAATGAGCTGAATTTGAGCTGAAGAACAGAACTCTGTCCAGAGCTCCTGTTGAGGTCTGAGCAGAGGCTCCTCTGGCTGCTGCTTTGAAAGCCTCAGGCACAAACTCCAAAATCAGCTCACGTGCACAGCACCAATGGCAAGCATTTTTACTACTTTATAACCTTCTAAGAAAAAGCCATAAAATGCTGGGAATGACACTTTTGCAGCTGCAGATTATTACATTTGTGATAAGCACAGAACATGTGCACTAGAATGAAGTGGTTTAGATACCTGAAAGGATACTTGTCTTTGGTTGAAGACATACTAATTCCCAAAGCATTTTCAAGATAAGTTTACTACAGGCCAATTCGTGCTCCACCTAAAACATAGTCTGCTCTGCTCCTGGTATCTATTTCCCCCATTAGTCACTGCTGGTGATTTTATCACTGATGTGCTGTCCTACATGGCATCAGTAAATAACAAATTAAGTATTTGCAGTCTTTCCATGTCATATCAGGCTTCATGATTTAAATGAGACCAGCTATACACTATATACTTCTTTAAAGAAGTTCTACTTGCTTCTTTCCCAAGCACTTAAGTCTTTTTTTTAGGCTGGATCTAAATCCTCAGCATTTCCGGGCTGCTTCTTTTGAAGCCTCAGGTCATTGTTCAAAGTTTACCACTCTTGTTTCAGAACCAGGACACCAAGGAGTTTCCCCTCATCGGTCACCTGGTTTAAATATTTTAAAATCAGTGACTAGAGTCAGACAATTTAAGTGATGCCACAAACTGCCCCTGTAAAAAGTAACGACATGATCGCAAGGCGTATTTTTCACATCCTTCAGCATCTGAGCAGCACATCCCGTCTCACAGGAGAAAAAGTATCAAAAGCAGAGTCCTAGTCAGCAGGAGTGCTCATCTAACAGAAATAACACCCTATACCCAATTTAAAAGGAACAGCTTCAGTTTGAAAGCACAGCAAGCTCACCAGGGTGGATTTTTGTCAGATTGGAGACTTACATTTTCGCCACCTCTTTAACAACATCACGGCAGGTCATTTCCTTCATCTGTAGGCAAAAAACACCCAGGTTAAGAGAATATAATGTTTTCCACTTCCACAAGGCCAGAACATCAGTGGCTGTGCATGTGCCTAATGAGCTTGATGTTCAGTAGGGATAAAAGTAAGTAAAGACAAACCACATTTATTCCCTACGGTGGATCTTTCATCCTGCTCTGTGCGAGGCATTCTTGCAGTGGAGAATTTTACAACTGAAAGAATCTATGGAAAATGTATTACTGGAAACTTCCCCAGTTTAAAGTACTGGAAGCTTAGAAGCTACACAGGTGACCTTGCCATCCTAAAAGCTTGACTTGTCTTGTATGCTTTATGATCAACTGATATAAAATAACCAAACTTTTGGTCTTACCAACATTCTTTGCAAGCAGTTTTGATTTTTAAGTAATGCCCCAAGAGGAAGATTTTGTTTAGCAACTGCCTGCCCAAGCAGGGTATCAGCATCTCATTTTGTATTTTCTCAGTTACATCACACTCTTGACACTTTCACAGTTAACCAAAATAAAGTCTGGTGCAAATTTCCATGGCATAATAAACTTATGTTTTGTAGGTCAAACCTCTTGCCAGTCAGCTCTTCTGGACTATGAAGCACTAATATTTTCTACTATATTTCATTAATGCAGTTTACCAGCTCTTCTGAGTCCCAAAATGTTTTCAAACCCATAGTACAGAAGCCAGTTGTGAGACACTGGTGAAGGAATTAAGCTTCCAACAGCCCTTGGTTCATGCTGAGTGTCACAGCCCTTTTTGGAGCAAAGCTCACAGCAACAGAAGCTGTGGGCCAGAGGAGAAATGTCTGCCTGGTGATACAGATGTGCCCTCACAGTCCCAGCTGGAGAACTTCCCTAAACAGACACAGCCTTTGAGTTTGTGACAGTCAATCCATAACACAGCACTGGCTGCTGTGCACAAATGTAACTTGTGTTACACAAACGTTGACATTGCTGTATTGATGTATAAAAAGTTAGCAGTCAAATAGGAAACCCCAAAGGTCTGCTACTGTCGTGTATTTAAAAGAGAGAAAATTCAATTTAATTTTTGACCATTACTCTTTTCCCATCCCAGCTATGTTAATTCTGTAGACAATAAAGGTAAACACTGTAACAATTCTGTGGCAGTTAATTATGATCATGTTCATATGCCAAAAAGTTGTATGTAGCCTCAGAGCTGCAGGAGAGCAAGAGATTCAAGCAGTCTCCACACAACTGCAAGTTTTCCCACAGAGATCACAGACATTACGGAAAATGCAAGAGATGTGATCCATGCAGGGTTTTCCTCTTGCACCCTCAGCTACACGAGGGTTTCACATGCTCTGTCCCTCCCAGATACAGGATCTGCTCTGTGGTACCTGACAGGCAGGTTTAGAGTTTTTGGCTCCATGCTTGCCTCCATCCACCTGGAGTCATCCCTTCCACGGGGACCAATCTCAGCTGACAGGCTGCTCCAGGCTGTATCACCCCACAAAAGCTTTTGTACATCTGTCTTTTTTCCTATCTTAGCTGTGACAAATTCATCTTGTCAAAATTAGCTCTGCCCTGGAAACCTGCCCAGTCTCCAGTTAACAAAAACCACTGGCATGTGGGACTGGCCTCGCTCCCCACTGTGACAGGATCACACACGTTACTGAGGACTCTGCAAACAAAGGCACTAAACAAACACCTGCAGCTAGGCCATGTGCACACCACTGCTCCCATGTGCTGCATTTTACAGGCTCTACTGAGATGTTCCAGCAATTCACATTATTAACGCTGTCAGTCAGTAAAGCAGAAGTGTTTGAAAATCCCTGGCACTGCACAGAAAATTAATTTTTTGGAGGAGGTTGTATGTTACCCAACCTATCACTGTCTGTCTGCCAATGTGCACACATGGAAATTGAAATGCTGGTTTCCCAGGTGCTACAATTGCAATATCAAGGTCAGATGACCTTGTAGGCTTCTTACTTTTATTTGGTATTCAGGCATCTGACCAGATTGAAAACTGACTGAATGCAGTCTAGGAACATTGTCGTTTTCCTGTGGTCTTTCAGTCATGGTGCTACAGCACCATAAACAGACTATTCTTTAAAGTATAACAATCACACAAGCTCTGACCTTTGCCGTGAACAGCTCTCATGTCCCTCTGCAGACCAAAGTAAGATACAGAGTATCACAGAAAAAGTACATGAGACACCCCAGGAGAAGGATTCCCATGTTGTCTCCAAGGGTGTCAGATATCAAAACGCAAGAGGAAGATGGAAACCTTTCAGGATTCTAACATAATTAAAATCATCTGAAGGCACACTTCAATACCTTTTGGTAGTCTGCTCTCCACAGATCAGTTTATCCTTAAACAAGACCAAGTTTTTGGAACTTGTTAATCAAAAGGTTCATTTAAAAGCTTTAGGTCAAAATAAGATACACCACCCTGAACAAAGTTGCCCTGTGGTTTTCATTCAGAATGAAAAACTTACATATGCTTTATATTCACTCACTCACTTTGCTCACTGGCAAATGTACAAGGAAATATTCCATCTGCTTCTGTATTTTAGGCATCCAAAAAAGCAACATCCTAAGCTAGGAATACTTGTCTGGAAAAGGCACAGCAAAACTGTAACACCATACCTGAAGTTTTTCTATCTCTGTTTTTGCAGCCTGCCTGGCTTTACCAATGGCACAGCCCCAATAACCCTAAAAGAAAAAAAGAAAAGAAAAAGAAAAAATATGCAAATTAATTAAATATTAATTTCTGTACAGCTCTTACTGTCCCTTAGCATACAACAACCCCATCCTGGTCATATAATGAGAGGCCAATACACAGTAATTTTGGTGGTGTACTCTCAGGACACATCCCCAAACTGTTCAATGGAATCTCATAAATCAAATACCACCTCTGCTGGTAGAAAAGAGAAGTGCTCAGCAGTTCCTGGACAGAAACTCATCTGCTCAAAATGTTGTAATAGATTGTTTTTATTGCTGTTACAGTAAATGGAACTACAAACTATAATTAGTTTTGAAGAGAGAAGTTCTACAGGAACTACAGAAGTGTTACAGGATCAAAAAAAAACCCTCTAAAAATGCCTACTGCGAAAACATATTTGAAGTATAAGCACATAAAAATTAAGCATTTCTATTTCCCTCACCAGCCTATATCTAGTGGCACTAGATATATTTTAAAAGTTTAAAAATATCAAACAGTATGAGTTTGTATCTTCCACTATATAACACACAGCTGACAATGCAGCACTAACGACAATTAACAATTTCTATTTTGATTTGACTTGTTGCTGGCAGCCAGTTCCTGAAGTATCTAGGGAATGGGGTATCACGACAATACTTCCCCATTTGGGGCAGTGCATGGGAGTTTTCACTGGATACAGCCAGGTGGAATGATCTCCCAAATTTCTGAGAGACAACTTTAAACTCGTTTCTCACACTGTGCTTCTAAGAAACATACAATGTGTGTGTAACAAGGACATGCAAATGAACCCCAGCTCTGGTCATCTGAAGCAGTGACTCACCCAAGATCTTCCCAGGCAAAAAGAGCAAAAATCAACAGCTCTTTTGGACCAACATTTACTGTTTTCCTAATTAGAAACTTTAAAAAGGGGAACTTATGCCAAGATGGAAGTATTTGTGACACACTCACGTATGAAACTCCTGATGGATCAATCATGTACAGTTGTGCACCATCATCACTGTCATAGGACCCCAACATGAAACTGGAGGAGAAAGGAGAAATTAAAAACATTTCTTCCACCAACACACACAGAATTACAGAGACCACACCAGCTCATCAGGTTTCCTACACTGTTCCTGGGGCAAAACTCCTGCTACACTCTGTTGAGCAACTGTTGAGTGTTCTCATGAGCAGTGACAGCTGCTCATGGCAGCAAGTTGTCAGAAACATTTTACTGACCAGTAACTTGACAGCAGAGCTCTGTTTGTCAGTCCCTCTGTACTAGAACCACACAGTGGTTGTAACCTGCCCTTTAGGTATCAGGGCAAGCAGGATAAAAACAGGGTGATTGCAGAGGAAAGTTCTGCTTTTGCCACTGTCAGAGACTTAATAGCACAAACTCTTCAAGTTTAAAAATCAGGAACAGACTGACAATGTGCTACAGGAATCTGAATTCTTTACCTGAGGTTTTACACACACAGGGAAAGAAAGGAGAAGGGAATCTCTACGAGATGAATTGTGGGTTGCTAATTCCAAGTTTAAAAAAATACCTTAGACAGGTAATTCCAGCAATTGTGAACCAAAAGACACTTACAAACAGTGTATGTGTGAAAGACTCACCTGCACCCAAAGGGTCTGACTGCACTGTACAGGGTGTAGGCGTGCACATACATGGCCACTCTGTCTGCAAGGTGCTGCGTGGGAAAAGGGAAAACAAACGCTGAAAACTCTCATTTACAGAAACTAAACCTCAAGTAATAAAGTTTAACTCTCTGTGTCAAGGCTAAAAGCCAGAAAAGCTGAGGACTGCACCTTACCTTCAGAGGAATATCGTATCCATAGTTGGATCTAAAGTTGGAAGCCTCTTCCCTGGCGATGTCTGCCAAGGACCGGGCGTCTGCCAGCAGCCCCGCCACTGCCTGCAACGAGAGTGGCATCAGCCAGGCCTGACACACATTGCCTTTGCACTGAAATCGTACTAGCAGTGAATTCAAACTGTCCAGCTGCCACCAAGCTCAAAACGCGCCAATGCCATTATGTATTAACACAGAATAGAGTTTTTCTCAAGGAAAATAACCAAAATTATCTTCATGTTAAGTAGAGTCATCTGATTTGCCATGGCTACACTAACCCAAACAATATTTCATGTAATGTATATCCAACAGGTTTCACACTTCTATCACAGAGTAACCACTACTTAGCATCAGTATTATGGATTAGCCAGCCATCCATACACCAGTATATAAAGGATTCAGGTAATTCACACACTGCTGAGAAGAGAGTCTTGCATGCATCATGTTTTCCCTTAGCACACCTTATCTATTAACTGTGTAGAAAAGTATCACTTTAACACTTGTGTTTACATTTTCATTCAAGTCAATAAATGGAATGCTGCAAAGCATTTGAAAAAAAGCTGAGACAGCTTCAACATATGTCAATCTTCTGTTATAAATCTGGCTTTTATTTATGCATGTTTGGGTGCAATTGAGAATAAATTACATGAAACAGTAAAAAAATCCACTGGCATTTCTGACTCTGTACACAAAAGCATTATAATTACTTTCTTCATCTACTTAGTTTTGATACTCTGATTCATAGATTTCTCCTTTTGAGGGGGGTCCCTTTGAATTTTTGGAAACTAAAATGAAATGGCACCTTACCATCCCAACGTGTCGGTCGACATTGAAGAGTCGTTTATTGGAGCCCTCCTCATAAAGCTTGGACAGAACTAGTTTTTCTACTCCAAAGACAACACCATCTTTGCACCTAATCCCAATTGCTGTACTGGAAGACAAGATAAATGTCAGTTCCTCACAAAGAACAGCAGTGTAAAATAAATAACAGAGAATTGACAAGGTAAGAGAAACAATCACATGATTTCCCCAGAAAGAGGTTTGTTACCAATCTACTTTAGCAGTGAAGACAATAAGGAGGGAAAAAGCCAAAGCTCCCTAAACCTGCATTTTCTCAAACAAAGGGGGAGGGGGCTGCCAAAAGTCCCAATCCAAAGAGTTTTGGACAGAAGACATGCAATGAGGGGTTTGGAGTGACAGCCAAGCCACTGCCACACTCAGCTGAGTGTCTCTGCTGTGAAATCTATGGCCTGTTTAACCTCTCCTTTTGGCAAATTCACTGTTGATCTAGGAGATGGGACAACTCTTTCTCTAACCCTCAAAAAGTGCATCAACTACCAACCACAGCACCCACAAAACACTTGGCTAATCAAGGAACAGGTTGATTGGAACGGGTTGCCCCGAGAAGCTGTGGCTACCCCATCCCTGGGAGTGTTCAAGGCCAGGCTGGATGTTGCCTGGAGCAAGTGAAAAGTGTCCCTGCCCTTGGCAGGGCGTTGAAATTGTGGATGTTCTTTAAGGTCCCTTCCAACCCAAACCATCCTGTGATTCTAATCCTTATCTGGAGCCTGTGGCCACAATCAGTCATCTGGGTGATCCAGTCTGTGCCTTGCCAGTCACTCATCTCACTGGGATTTTCACTTCAAAACACTCCTCTGCACATACTCCAGGCAAGACAGATATACCCAGAGGAGCTGAACTTAGATGTCCTCCCACTTCTTGAGGAATCTCTAGGAGGTTACTGCACAATTATGAGGCCCTGAGCATATTGGTCTTTTAGGGCATCAATTCACATCCAGAAAATGGGCTTTTAGATCAGAACTCATTGTAATGCCATCACTTTACCTGCAAAGTTTCTCTAGTCCAATGACACTGCTTTAAAAGAGACCAGAAGACAGACAGAGATACATATATTTGTATCTTACCTGCTGTTCTCCACAGCTTTCATAGCATATTCCACTTGAAACACTCTGCCATCTGGAGAAAACGTGGAAGCTGACAGGTCATACTGAAGAAGAAAACACAATAAATAGTCAGGAAAAAACCCAAACACATTATACCCGAGTATTCAAAGAGCAAGTCTGTTTATTTAGAAATGCAAGATTGTCACTGAAAGCGAAGGCTGTGAGGTCCCAGGAGCAGCAGAAAACTGAGACTAAAGGCCAGGAGAGGCCATTCCATCAGTGCTGGATACACCCACAGCACGGGCCTGAAACCCCTGTGTGTTACACAATGGGTAACACCTACGGGAACTTTCTGCCTGCCTTCATATTTCGCAGAATCACAGAAGGGTTTGGGTTAAAGGGACCTTAAAGGTAATCTCATTCCACCCCCTGCCACGGGCAGGGACACTTTCCACTAGCCCAGGTTGCCCCAAACCTTTTCCAACCTGGTCTTGGACACCTCCAGGGATGGGGCAGCCACAGCTTCTCTCGGAAATCCGTACCAGGGCCTGCCCACCCTCACAGTGAGGAATTCCTTCCCAATATCCACCCTGAATCCCCCCTCTTTCAATTCGTACCCATCACTCCCTGTCCCACCACTGCACCCGACCAAGAGCCCCCCTGCGGCCGCCCGCTTATTCCACAATCCCTGACGGCAGGAATACATTTTAAACGCACAAAGAGCTATTCAGGGAGAGGGGCACCACCAGCGCCCATCGCGGCCCGCCCCTCTCCCGCCGCCGGCCCCGGGGCCCTCACGGGCCGCAGTGACTCAGCCTCCCTCAGCCCCCCAGCGCCGCGCTCCCCTCAGCCCACCGCCGGGCCTGGGGTGCTGCGGGGCCGCTCCCCGGGGGCGGTGCGGCCGCTCCGTGCCCCTGTTCCCCCCTGTTTTCCCCCATTCCCGCCGGTGCCGCCGCGCTCACCCCGGTGCCGATGGAGCTCATGGCGGCGCCGCTGCCACCCCGGCCCAGCCCGGCGCGTCCCGCCCCGCAGCAACGCGCGCTCCCATTGGCCGCCACGCCCGCGCCGCGCCTACGTCACCGCGTCGCGCGCTGAAGTGCGTGCGAAGGAGAGGTGGGTTTCAGGGCCCGGCTAGCTCAGTCGGTAGAGCATGGGACTCTTAATCCCAGGGTCGTGGGTTCGAGCCCCACGTTGGGCGCATCGCTTTTGCTGCCCATTTTTTCCTGTTCTATCCTTTTATACAGCGCTCCCGGCGGGAAAAATGATCCCTTACCGCGGCTCTGAGGGGGAATTGGCCGCCTGATCCGCTTTGAGAGCATCGGGTTTGTGCCCTTTCCTTCCCTTTTTCCCGTGGAAAAATGTCCTTTCACCACCCTCAGTGATATAATGTATCAATAACTGATATAAAGTATCAATAAAGAACTAACACTGAGCGGGAACTGATATAAGATATCAATAAAGAACTAACTCTGAATGGGAACTGATATAAGATATCAATAAAGAACTAACACTGAGAGGGTTAATAAAAATAATTGTAGAGGCTTTTGCTGAAGTAGCAAAGATAGATGGCACGGTTAAAATCATAATTTTTAGCTACAGGAAATATGTTATAGTTGCTATCAGTACCTGGCCTTGAAGCTTCTAAAACTAAGACAAATCAAGAAATATGTCAAGAAAATAAAATAATTGTAAAAGTTTGCTAATTAGGCCAGTTCAGGTTGCCAACAAAACCGGTTTAGGTTACTTTTTGAGCTAAGTTGAAAAGGGCACAGTGAGGAAGACCCACGATCTTCATCCCCAAGACCCCCAAAGACCCTGGACCAGGAAAAATAGAAACCAATGCCCAAACTCAGATAAAAGGAGCGTGGGGTGGAGAAAATGGAAATTACTTCTTGGAACTAATTAGAACAACCCTGCCTTTTCTAAAAAAGTAATACATATGTATAAAGAAATAATGAATATGCATGTTTTAACTGTATATAAATAGGCCTGCAAGCACAGACAGGTGTGCATGTTTTTGGTGGAGCAATCCCCCATGCACCCAGCATGATGAATAAATGTATCTTCTCTACAACTACCTAGTTGTGGGGTCTTTTTCCGCAGGCCACCAGCACCCCCAGCTCTGAGGAGCATCCACCATCTGATCAGTGTGGTGCCTCTCCAGTTTTCCTCTTGGAGTGCTCCAGGTAGGAAAATATTCCCTCAGCACCCCCAGACCTGAGAGGGATCCACGCTCTGGAGAACCGGGAGGCTCCCGAGGGAATCCTTGAGAAAAATACTCTCTTTTATAAATGGTCTGGATGCGGGAATCTGATAAATTGGCACATTAATGAAGTGGAAGTGGGGTGGGGAGGAATTGCAGAGGTACATGGATAAACTGGAGAGCTGGGCAAGTATTGGCCACGGGGGATTTGGTAAGAAGCCAGGGTGGGATTCTCCCCCTGGAATGCGGCTTAAACACACAAACTGGGGGAGGAGAGGGGAGAGCAGCCCTGTGGGAAGGGATCTGGGGGATTTAGGGCACGAAGGAATTCCTGGCTGTGAGGGTGGGGAGGCCATGGGTGGGTTGTCCAGGGAAAGCTGTGGACGCCCCATCCCTGGAAGGGTCCAAGGTTGGATGGAGCTCTGAGAAACCTGGGATAGTGGAAGGTGTCTCTGCCCTGGAATTAGACAGTCTTTGAGGTCCCCTCCAACCCAAACCATCCCGGGACTGTGTGGTTTGGGTTGGTCCATGGCTGGAACAGGCTCTCCAGGGAAGTGCTCAGGAGAAGCCTGTCGGAGTTCAAGGGGCTCTGGATGATGCTGTCAGCCATCCAACTTAGTTCCAGTAGTCCTGCAGGGAACTGGACTTGATGGTCCTTACTGGGTGTCTTCCAACTGAAGATATTTCCTAATTCTATGAAAAGGGGAGATGAAGGGAGTGGGATAAAGCCCCTTCCCTCAGGGACCAGGTCCCACAGACACAGGCAGACTGCAACAAGCTCCTGAATATTCCAAAATACTCCTCCTGTCAGCAGGACTCAGCTCAGCTGGAGATGTTTGCAGTTGGCTAAGACGTCTTCAGGAATGGCATCGAGTCCCAAACCAGGAACTTCAGAGGAAAACGCTGCAGTTTCTGCAGGGTGTGTGTCTGTCTGTCACTGCCCTTCCTGATAAAACACGTGTTCCCTGTGAATTGCTTGTGAGGTTCCACGGATTCCTGCCGTGTCAGCGAGGGAACAACTACAACAGGCTGCAAAAACCCAAGCCAAACCCCTTTGTACATGATTACACATTTAGGGCGAGCCATTAATAGTCTCTGTCACTCCTTCGATGACATAACAATCCTGTTTCTGTCCTTAACTGTTCCCAGCACTCTGCGCTTCAGCCGGGCAGTAACAGGAGTTAGGAATTCTGGTGCTGCCAGAAACAGCAGCTGTTGGAGCAGTTCAGTGATGCAGAAACCCCGCAGGAGATTTGAGGGGGCAGAACGAAGCCGAGGTGGCAGCACACGCCAGGAGAGGTCCCAGAGTGGGTGTGCACGGCAGCACAGAAACACCCCTGAGCAGGGAAGGGCTCAGCACATCCTGCATTTCCTCAGCTGCAGTCTGCTGCAGTCCAGGAAAATGACATCATTGCACCACCACGACCACAGGCTCGTAGGAGTTTCATCTCCTGCATCCTTCCCACTGAGAGCCTTATGGGCACGAGTAATCCCTCCCAGCTCTACAGGACCTGTGCTGATGGAAAACTCCCAGGAGCAAGCCTTGGTAGGCTCTGGCTCAGATCTTACTGAGGTAAAACATAACCTTGGTCACAGAGCTGCACCCCAAATTACTCAGATTACAGCTGAAAAGGAGCACCAGAGCCTGGGCCTGTGTGTTCTGTGCATCCAAGGCTGGCTCTCTGTGCCTGGAAGTGGGACAGTGTCCATTTATCCAGCCTTTAATCCCACCAGAAGATGGTCTCTAAAAAACCAACTCATCCCACCCCATCTGCTTGTTTTATCATGCTTTCTGTGTAACAGCCACACAGCTCACCTGAAGTAGAAAGAAAGCAACTTAAAAACACCCCTGCCAACACCTCTGGGGAGAAATCCTGTGTCAGTATTGTCACACCTCTGTCACCAATCAGGAAAGTCTCACCTAGCACCAACTCTAATACTTGAAGCAGCAATTCCTGGTTTTGTTTTTCTTCCATTTGAAAACCAGGAGATTAAAAGGGATCATCTCCTCCCACATGCCAACTAACACCTTCTGTTGAGGTAAAGCACAATGACAAAATTGTGCAGAAGTTACTTAGATGCTTTAGCACATTCTCTGTATTAAGTTTCACCAGAGGAATATTTCTTTAAAGGAATTGTGCTTCAAGAACACAGCAGGGAGCAGAGAGCACGGGGAAATCAGTCACAAAAAGCATGTTTGTGCCAATAAAGACTCCATCACCCCCAAAAATTCTCTCACCCCAAATTTGAAATAAGCTCTTGCTCCTCAGAGTAAGATTTAAACCTCAGTAACCAACAGATACCAGCAGTCACCATGTAGCCAGTGAGTCAATTTTGACCTCACATCCCTGTTTACAATTAATTTGTAATAATTTTTTATGATTTATAATTGCTTACGTGGATGAAATCTTTCTTGGAGGAGAGATGGCAGGAGAGTTTTCAGCTCAGCACTGTGTGAGAATTACAGGTACAAGAGTTCTCTGCCAAAACTCTCAAAACAGGACTGAAATAATGTTCCAGGGGAAATAATGCTCCACCACCTCCACTGAACAGCCCCAAAGCATTTCCTCACACCTGATTCAAGGGTGGAATATTTTAATACAGAATTTGACAGCAAAACCTTCCATAGGTATTTCCCTATAGACTGCTCTTCATTCCTCTAAGCACATTTAAAATTAAAATTAAAATATCTCAAAACAAACTCTCTCAGCAGTGCCATTTACTATACAGATAAATAACAAACAACTCAGTAGGGTACAACTCAGGACTATACAGGATTTCTTCAGAACAAGACAAAAGAGCACAGGAGTTGCCAGAGTGAAGTTTTTAAACTATACCTGGACATGTTTTTAAATCGTGTTAGTGCCTACACTCCCTCAAACCACCCATGTTGTTCAGATTTAATAGTGTTACACACAAATTGCTTCATAAGAAACAAAACCCAATACACATAATATGTCTTTGAGATGGAGCAGAAACCTTGTGTGGCATGTGGGTGCTTATTTCTCTGTAGAAAAAGCCCTTTTCATCAATGGTGGGGGTGCTTTTCCAACATCAAACATCATTTCCAGAGGAGGATTGTTAAGGCAGCACCAGTCAGGGATGCGGCCTGTCTGGCTGTAATATTCCTTGGATACAGATCGGCTCCCAAGTATGTCCTGGAGTGCTCCAAAAATGGCTCCTACATTATTGGGAAGGAAAAAAAATTGCATTAATTTGATGTACTGGATTGCATTTTCTAATTCTTCCCATCAACAATCTCAGCTCGCTGGGCTTTTTCACCCCTGTCCCATAAATTAAAGGAATTAATGGATACAGCTGCTTTCCTTCTCAGTAGCCCAGCTAATCCCAAACTGCTTCCATTTATGTCCCTTGAAGGTAACTGAAAACAAAGAATCCTCTACTCTGTACTGACAGCAAACCTGGCCTGGTTGACCCACTTCTTATAACAAAGTTTCCTCAAAGTTTTTATTTTAAGCACTTCAACCAAACCCCCTTGTGCTCAAGGCAACTTTCTCTCCCCAAAAAGGTGCCACCCAAGTTCACACAAGCTGTGAGAAGGTCCAGCCCGTGGCACCTGACCAGAGCTGCCAAGCAAGAAAAGCATCAATAATTTGGTGCACAGAAATAATCCTGGTTTGCTAATCCTAAAAATAAGAGCTTTGAAAACCAGAAGTTTCTAGTGTTTGTTTCTGGCACTTGTAACCAGCATAGGGAATTGGCAATCCCTGATCTCACAGCTCCTCCATCAGTGACTAAATTTGTTTTTCCATAAGGACATTATCCCACAGGCAGCACCTGAGGCAGCACCTTACCTTCTACCTGTTCCCAACTGCTCCTCACCTTTTCAAATCTCCCACAACCCTCAGTACCCCCAAAATGTCACCAAGGCAGCTTCACTCCACACAATTTCTTCCAGAAGGGCATAACAATTCCCCAGAGCTGACTGCAGCTTGACCTCAACAGCTCCCCTCATTATTCCTGCTATTTATTCATCACAAATCCCACTTGGAAGGTTTGTTTTCACCCTTGCTCCGCAGTGGTTCCCACCCTTACCTCCCAGCCAGGCCACGCAGTTGGGTTTGGCAGGTGGGGTGTGAATCCTGAAGGTTTTGGTGGCCAGTGCCTCCTTGTACTTGGGTTTCTCCACCAGGTACCTGATTTCTGCCATGAGCCTGTGCAGGAACCCCGGGAGCATCGCGGTGCCACCGATGACCACCAGGTTCTCTGCCAGCTGCTTCCTCGTGTCTATTGGGCACTGATGCAAACAAAAAAAACCAACAAAAACCCCACTTTAATTGATGTTGCCTGAACTTGAAGTGCATTTAGAGGTGTTTTAGAAATTCAGACCATTTCTATGCCCTCCAATTGCTGTTTTCTCCTGTTTCCCGTATTTATCTGGAATATAACCAATACAAGCCAGTGGGATGCAAGGGAAATGCCTGGAGGTACAGAGGTGAGGGGTCCAGGCACAAATCTTCTGGAACAATTTGTTTTCATAAGGAATTCTAATTGGAATGTTTGTCGTGTCAGCCCAAGTCCGTGGCTCCCCAATAAATTATGTCTCAGCAAACTTTATTTAAATGGCATCAGTAACTACAGGGAGTCAACTTCAATTAACACACATACATCATCACATAATGAAAATTTCCATTTATAGTGGTTTTCTAATGCATTTTTTTCTTAAATATAATAAGAAGTGAAGCATTTGTATATGCCAAGAAAATTTTCTGCAATAAATCTGATATACTGCCTGTAATATAGATGTTCAAATTAATTCTATCCTAGCTCAAGTACAGAAGCAGCCTGCAGGACTCAGAGTCTTGAGTCATTTATAACTGCAGGATCTCTAAGGCTGGAGGCATTCCATAAATTGTTTAATATAAAAATACCTGAACGAGTGAATCCAAGATCAAAGTGGCAACAGATGTCTCTTCATTATCCTGCTCAAACAGTATTTCCACCACGGAGTCTCTGTGGAACAGGCAGGAAGTGGGTGTTAACGAGCAAAACCACACTGTGAGCTGAACTCAGGAGCAGCAGAGCTGAGCTAACGACAGACCTCCTGTAGTTGTGACAGCACGTTGTCACTTCTGTCACACAGCCCGTGCCCTGGGCAGTGCCAACAGGGAGGGCACAATCCTGGAATCCTTCAGGTTGGAAAAGACCTCTAAAACAATCCAATCCAACCATCAACCCAGCACCACCACGTTCACCACTAAACCACGTCCCCAAGTGCCACATCCACACGTGTTCTGAACCCTTCCAGGGATGGGGACTCCACCACTTCCCTGGGCAGCCTGTTCCAGTGCTTGACCACGCTTTCAATTAAGAAATTTTCCCTCATTTCCAAACTAAAACTCTCCTGGTACAACTCAAGGCCGTGTCCTCTCACCCTGTCACTTAGTACTGGGAGCCGAGCCCGACCCCCACCTGGCTACACCCTCCTGTCAGGGAGCTGTAGAGTGTGAGAAGGTTCCCCTGAGCCTCTTTTTCTCCAGGCTACAATTCCTCATCTATGTCACTAAACCTGTCCCATCATGAGGCATTAATACTCATTTCTCTTCCCCAATCCCTTTGCTCTCACCTTCCTCTCTGAGCTCTGGAGAAGCCACCACCTCTCATGTTGGCCTTGCACCGTGCCTAGCACAAAGCCTTCATTTAAGAGGCACTAAAAGCATATGCAACTGTCTCATTAAAATTCAACTTTATGAAAACTTACATGCTTTTAGAGTTGAAATATATCCTCATAGTGATAAATACTGTTAAGGTATTTCTTACCTGATCGGGCCAACTACATGGAGAATCTTTTCTCCATCCAAAGGATAGTCCACATCTGGAGGTGGTGAAGGACGCTGGAATTAAAAATAAAAGTGCAGTATTTTAGAGGCCAGAAAGGCTCCAGTCACCTTGAAAGGCCAGCAGGAGCTTCATTCTCCACCCACCTCAGCACTGCCATCAATGTTGAACTTGGCTGCTTGAATCTTCAGCCCACGCTGGAGATCACTCACAAAGCACGTGCGGACTGCACAGAGGGAAAGGGGCAGCAGTGAGACTGTGCTGGGTCCTTTCATCACCAATTAAAACAGTAATTTTTCTTAATTTAGAGAAGAACATACACTTTAGGCCCTTGCTGGTCCAAGACATTATCAAATAAATACAAAGAAAAGCAGTCTCCACACTTCAGCAGAGTTCAAATGCTGTCTAAACCATGAGTTTAAATGAAGCTGACACCAACAGCACACCAGGACAGGCAGGATTTCTTCCTCAGCCAAACCACCCAAGATCTAAAGCCAGAAGGACATTACTGCATGTGCCTTCAGTCACCCCAAGGTGCCAGGGGCTGTGTCCTGCTGTCAAACACACCACAGCTTCAAACAAGCAGAGACACTGCTCCTTTTCTAAACAAGCTGCACTCATGGAGTATTTTTCCTAATGTAACTCTACAGCACGCTAGGAATTCCAGAGAGGTTTTTTTCCCCTCCAGGCAGCGCTGATGGAGCACAATCTCATTTGTGTCCCAGCTGTTACTGTTATTATATGCTAATTTATTCGTATCTGGCACAGATGAGCATCCTCCTCATAAACTGCTGTCCCAAAGAAACAACCCTTCAACACAGAGACAACCCTAATTCCATCTCTAGCATGTTACATCTGGTTCCAAAAGACTGCCTGAGAAACAGAACTGGTCAGAAAATTGTGTTCAAATCCAGGAATTAAAAAAGCAACTTCCATTTCACAAGTTATTTTGCATTTGACTGATGGATTCCTTCCTAATTTGGTCCAAGATATATATACTTGTTATTTTCTAGGATATATTTATATATAACATATATATCTGTTGCACACAAAATACTAGGTAGGAATTCATCCAAGCTGTGCCCAAAGAAAGACTATTTTTTTCTGATGTAATTGTAGTTGTTGTCTCATCTTGCCTACCTGACTAACACACCAAAATATATTTTATACATAACTTTTTTTAATCGATTTTAACTAGAAAGGCTAAGTGTGCCTTAATCTATAAACAAAACTACACAGCAGTGCAATCCTCTTTCCCTGCTCATGTCCCAAATCTATGTACAAGCTCCATCTCAAAAACACACGGGCTACACCAAAAGAGGAATTCAACACCAAGTTAATTTTGGTTTTGCTTTCAAAGAGAAAGAACACCACAAGTTCTTCCAGTAAGAAATAGGCAAAAAGAGAAGAGAAATAAATTCCTAAATGTAAAATACTGCACAAGTGTTATTATCATACTGTACTGCACAAGTTAATAAATTAGTTTCACAAAGCAAAAAAAAAAATGTACCTTTTATATCCTCTACTATATCTTCTGGGACTGAGCCTGAAATTAAAAAAAATAACTTAGAATTGAAAGGTTTTTTACTTAGAAAGAGAATTTAACAACAAAACTAAGTTTGAATTACATTTTACACATTAAATTTTCACTTTCACATAATCATAGAATCCCAGAATGGTTTGGGTTAGAAGGGACCTCAAAGACCATCTCATTCCAACCCCCTGCCCAGAGCAGGGACACCTCCCACTAGACCATGTTGCTCCAACCTGGCCTGGAACACTTCCAGGGATGGGGCAGCTTTTAAAGATTTTCAAGGAAGAAAGGATATTAAGAATTGAAATAAGTTGTTTGTCTTGTCTCAAAACTGACTGGAAAATTACTACAGAACTTTTATCTCAACCTTTATTCAAAACTCCTGTTATGATGGTTTATTATAAAAAGAATATACCTGTTAGATATAAAGAAAGAATTCATGCAAGTGGGTCACACAAGATGCAGTGAATACCAAACTCATTTTATTCACTGTTTGGATGAATCCAGTTTCCCTGGTGCAAGCCCACAGCACATGTGCCACATCCCAGAGCTTACCCATCACAGATGGAAGGCTCTGTCCTTTGGCTAATCCTGTATCCACTGTGCACTGCTCCAGCAACTGGTATTCCAGCTCCCTAAAACATTGCACAAAGGTAGTTAAAGACAGCCATGAACTCATCCTGGCTCTCTGTACTACCCTTAGGAGACAATATTTATTCCTTTCAGTCACATCATTCTAAACAAACACTTCAGATCTGATTTCCACAGCTTTTACTACACCAATAAAAGGCAAACAGTGGTAATTAAAAATTAGATGATGTTACAGCAAGTTATTATTTAAAACAAGAATCTTTGCTCATTGGTCAAGGATGAACTTTCACAAATAAATCCTGTGTAACCTGGAATGGATAAGTGTGAACTTACTTGTGGATGGCCTTTCCTCCCAGGGGCAGGGAACCCCAGCAGCTCAGAATGGGAATTCCCTCATAGATCTACAGGAAGGTCAGGAAATTCTCTGGATTTTTTTTTTATTTGAGTGTTCAGTCTTATGGACTGAAATGCTTTTTCCCTTCAACAAGCCCTTGCATTAGCTGCTGGAAACACTTTCTAACTGCTTTTCTCCAAAACCAATTTCTGTATACAAAGGCTGAAGTCATGAACCCCTTCCCAAGGTGTGAGGGAACAGACCTACCAGGTCAGCTTGAAGGGATTCCCTAAGCCATGACATCCTAGAGCCAAAAGCCAGCCTGGCTCAGCTGTTTCTATAACTGCAGTCTCTAAAAATCCCATCCTGTCACGACAGCCTTATTGAAGAAAATTCAAGGATACAGGAAGCACCAAGCTCTCTGCATATCCACAGTCCAGCACCATGGCAGAATTGATCCCGAGCGTCAGGAGAGACATCAGGTGACTCGGAGCAAACAAAACAGAGGGAACCTACACGGAAACCAAAAGGACAGTTGGTAGGTGAGGAAAACAAGAAGCAAACCACACAACTCATCCTAAATCATGGATCAGGTTTCTTATTGTCATTGAAAAGAAATGAAAGACTAAAACACAGAGACTTGAAAAGTTGTATAAAGACTTGAGGATGTGATCCATAAAACCCCATAAAAGTGTATGACAACACACTGCTGCACACAAACTCACAGAAGAGGCTACTTAAAACATTCTCCACAAAGCCATGTGGAAACTCAAGGTAAAATTTCATGAGAATTACTTCCTTCTCCCAGAATTCTGTAAGTCAAGTTTCCTACACAGCAACAGTTCCTCTAATGGAACACCTTGAAGTGTGAATTAAATGAGAAATTTCAATAAATCACATTACTGACATTTAGCCCAGAGGCACAAGTTAGAATACTGACACTGTATTAATAAACTGCTTTTATTCTTAGCACCAAATAGAAACCAAAGAGCATTAACCTCCCATCAGTATTAGCTGGATTCCTCACAATTTACAAAGTCTCTCCACCAAAATAGGACACTGAAGTCACGCCACATTTTTGACAAATGATTTTGGGTGGGATGTGCTTTATCTGAGACATATTTTACTCCTGTAAGGGAGTTAGGAAAAAAAAACCTCAAACAAATCACTGAAATCTTTCAGCAGTTTCAAGTCACCAGAAAAATTTATCAATACTAATAAAGAATTATGTCGAAGTTCAGGATTAATGGCAAATTGTGTTGTGGAATCCCAGTGAAGAAGTACTGCAGACAAAGTTTAACTACTTTTTATAGAAGAACCTTAACTGTTGTTCTGTCTGAGTTGAAGAAGTGTGGAATCACCTTCCAAAACATCTTCCATTAGAACTAAGCAACAATTAGCTTCAGACTTTTTATAGAATCACAGACTGGTTTGGGTTGGAAGAGACCTTAAAGATCATCCCATGGACAGGGACACCTTCCACTATCCCACGGTGCTCCAAGCCCCACCCAACCTGGCCTTGAACACTTCTAGGGATGGGGCAGCCACAACTTCACTTCCTCAACAACTTTCCATCAAAAACACTGATTAAGTAGAGAATGTAATTAATTTCAGGTAAGCTCTTACCCAAATGAGCCCAGCCAGAGCTCAGGTCACGTGCCAGGCAGAGATATTGACTCTGGCAGAAATCATGAGACTTGCTGACAGAGCACTAACAAGTGTTTAAATGTAAATCCTGGCTCCAGGCAGTGCTCAGTGGGGATTACTGGATCTGTCTGGGATGGGATGTCAGTGAGATGGGAGCTCTATTACCATACAAACTAGAGAAACCTTTCAGATTCTTGGTAATTGCTGCTGCTTTGTGGCCCCATGAAGAGCCAGAATGGAACAAAATGGTCTTTAAATCAATTTCCAAGCCCTACTTCCTTTCTTCCTCTTTACGCCTCTCTCATTCTTTTGGCTCTGTTTTCATTCCTTTGTCCACATCTGGCACTGACTGCAAGTAAAATTCCTACTGGCAATTGCTATGCTGAACATGTAGAGCAAACCTCTGTATTTCTGTAAAACATGTACCTCAAAATGCTTGAAAAGGACCCTTGTGAGGGTGTCTCTGAAGTGGGAAGGGCACAGGACCGATTCTATGATCACAACACGACGGTCTCGGGGATTCACCAGCAGGTGCCTAAAAAGGGCAAGACATGTAAACCAAAACTGGTAAATTCAAGCACATACGTTATATTCATACCCCATTTTTCTAAAAAAAAATCCTAAAAATTGGCATTTAGATAGCATTTCCCACAGCAGATCCCAAAGCCTTTTTCACATATTTAAGAACCTAAATGCTTTCCTAGAAAAAAAGTCAGGAAGCTGTGATATGGAAAACAAGTTACAGAGCTTTGAGGCCAAGGCCTGTAGTTCTGAATATCCACTATACATTGCTAAATCAATACAAAATGCAAAAATAAGTCATTAATGGCTTGTCCAGTGTCATAAAAGAAGATTGATGATAATACAGATCTTGTGGTTTCAGTGGAAGAGGATGGAATTGTCCTGATTTCAATCACAAATCTATAGTCAAGGACAGAAGAAAACAACCCAACCCACACCAGAAGATCTGAGGCAGAGAAATCAAATACTGGTTTCCCTGTGGTATTTTTCACTGGGTAAAAAGCAGGATTGGAAGCAAAGAGAAAAGACTAAATCCAACTTCATTATTCACTAAGGGCCCTAAAAATACAACAAAAAGATGTATTGTTGGGATAAAAATACTCCACAGATTAAGATCCTTCCTTCCAAACCACTGTGGAGAGTCTGCATTGATATACAAGATGAGCTTCAGCCTTTCTAAAATCAATGTGACTTCGAGGCAAGGACTTCCCCTTATCAAATCCTTTCTAAATGCCACAGTTAAAGGGCAAATTATCAAATTCTATCTCTAGAGAGCAATTGATGCTGCACAACACAAACTCTTTGTGCTATAACCTCAGTCTCAGCACCACTGAATTTCCCCTGTAAGAACAGAGCCAGCAGCCACCTGGAAAGTCCTATTTGTGTTTCCTTATCCAAGCAGACATCAGTGACCCTGCTCACAGCTCTGCAGGTGCTCAGAGAGGAGTTGCAGGAGGAGCTGAGAGCCAGGGAACTCTCACCTGAAATACAGCATGTGGATAAATTCCTTCAGGTAGGAATACAGCTCTTCTGTGTTAATGTTGTACTGGACCACTCTGACAGGCTGCAAAGGGAGCACATCCACAGTCAGCTGAGATTCCAGGCAGCGTTAATAGAGAAATATATACATGGCATGTAAAGAAATACATTAAAATATATCTGAACATCTCTAATGTGACACCATGCATAAAGAAACACTCACTCTTGTCTGATTTGCTCCTTGTCCTTAACAAACCATCTCAGAAGCTCACCCTATAACTAAACTCCAGAGTTTATTAATGCTAATTTTTCATTATTATTTTTCACTATTACAGGCAACTCAGCATAAGTTTTCCAAAGCTGCCATCCTCTACTAAAAAGAAAGAGAAAAGCTTAACCAGGCAAACCAATTTCTCACTAAATGCCCCAAACACAAGTTCCATGGGTGATGAGCAGCAATTCACATCAGCAGTGCCATCACACTTCCCTGTATCACCACAAGCTTTTAATATCAGCAGTTAAAAAAGCAAAAAATAGAATAATATTTCAGAGCATTTTAATTCATACTATGAAAAACTGCTTATGATGGACAGAAAAAGCATCTGCAAACTCTATGCCATAGCACAGCAAACACTATAAAGGTAAAGCAGTTCACCTTTGAGACATCAGGTTTCTTTATCTCACTGGGGATGATGCACCTGGGTCCTGTTTCTCCTGCAAAGCCACACCTGAAAGGAAATGTAGAAAAGTTTAATATTTGAAGTCACTGTTTAACACCCTGGGCCTGGGAACCATCAGAGAGGGATGAATTAGGGATGTTGCTGGGACTGCAAAGAGCAGTTTTGCAAACAGCTCTTCTATCTGGCCATTTACAGGTGGATTAGAAAGACAAAGAATTTATATCTTTTTTTATTTACTCCCTCAGCAGCATAAAAAGAGCAGCAACCCCCACCTAAAACTTTTAAAAATCTATCTGCTCTTCCCAAAACACACAAGAACCACGGACTGAAGAAACTAAAACCAAAAGAAATTCAACATATTTTAATAAACTCAGTGACTGACATTTCTTTCATCCCTACCACCCTCAGTAAGTACAAACCTCAGAAGAAAACTACAGTAGAAAATCATAAAGCTGCTGGACTTGGAGCAGGTTTAATGCAGGAGGTCAATTAATACTTTATTTTGGTATCTAGCAACTGCCAATGTGTCAGCTCATTTCCGAAACAAAACTATTAAAAGGGCCATAACTCAGAATTTAATTCTTTCCTTTGGTCTCCCAAGCAAATTCCTGTGCATTCCCAGTGTGTACAGGCAGTTTTCCCTGCCTGTCATCCTGACAGCTGTTGAATTTTTGGCTAATTTCAGCCTCATTTGGAAAAGGACAAATATCTCCCACACAACTGAGCTGCTATTTCTTTACATGGATGAAAGCTGAAAACAGGTCCTAAAAACAAGGGGAAAGCTTCTCCTGAGAGTATTTTATTGGATAAATAATGCCCAGGGGGATAAAACCTCACAAGCATCCCAAATTTGAGGAAAGCCTCTGAGTGGTCATGTGACACAAACCCACAAAAAGCCCCTTGTGGAATCACTTTTTTCCATCCTGTTAAATCCCCCCATTCCCAGGTAACAAAGCTGCTGCTGCTCTGCAGTTACACAGTCACTTGGGGAAAAAAAACAAGTATAACTTAATAATAAAACAACTTTGGACAAGTTCTTGCAATTCCTGCCTGTTTTGGCAGCCAGGGAGCTCCTCAGGGCTTGCAGCAGGGAAACATCCACAGGAATGGGCCTGGCCCTGTAAGAGCAGCACAGAGCTCAAGGGAGGGTTATTGTTTTAAGACAATAATAAAAATCAGCTCAGTGAAAGCCAGAAAGCATTTCCTGACTGTTTTAACCCCAAATACGGTTGAATGTCGCTGAAACAGCGCCTTGGCCATGAGACCACCCGGGACACAAGGGGGGTTTGTAACACAGAGGGGTGTTTTGACACGGGGTGGGGGCAGAGGCAAAGCTGCACTTTTAGCCCCACTGAATAAATACTTAGAGTTTCTGCATCAGCCTCAAGGTTTAAACCTCAAACATCACCTTCACAGGAATGGGATGAGGGGGGAAATCCCAAGGTAATTATTCTCAGAATCCCAGGATGGTTTGGGTGGGAAGCAACCTGAAAGATCATCCAGTCCCACCCCCTGCCATGGGCAGGGACACCTTCTACCAGCCCAGGTTGCTCCAAGCTCCATCCAACCTGGCCTTGGACACTTCCAAGGATGGGGCAGCCACAGCTTCTCTGGGCAACCTGTGCCAGGGCCTGCCCACCCTCCCGGCCAGGAATTCCTTCCCAACATCCCACCTAACCCTGCCCTCTGGCAGTGGGAAGCCATTCCCGTTGTCCTGTCCCTCCATGCCCCTGTCCCGGAGCCCCTTGAGGCCCCGGACGGAGCTCCCAGTTCTCCCCCACCATTCTCCCCACGCCCCGGTGGGAGCGCGGGGCACTCACTTGGTGAAGGCCTGGCCCAGGTCGATCACCACGGCGGTTTTCTCCCCGCCGCTGCCGAGCCCCTCGTACAGCGGCATCGCGGCGCTTCCCTCCTTTTCCCTTCCCTTTTCCCTCCCCTCTCCCCTCACGCTCCTCCCCCGGGGGGACCTTGCTGCTCCGCGGCGCGCCGGGCTGCCCAAAGCGCCTGCCTGCCGCTCCGCCGCCTCACTGCCGCTCCCCTCGGCCCCGGAGGGCTCCGAGGGGCACCGAGGGGCTGCGGAAGGGCCGAGGGGGCCGTGCGGGAGCTGTGCGGGAGCTGTGCGGGAGCGCTGCTGGGCGAGCTCCCCTCAGCCCCACTCCGGCAGCGGGCTGGGCGGCCGCGGGGGGGCCACCCTGAGAGAGGCGTGGTCACCATGAGGGGGCGGGGTCAGCGCTGAGGGAGGGCTGGGCCACCCCGGGGAGGGCGTGGCCACCATGGGAAGGGGCGTGACCAACCCTGAGGGAGGGGGCGTGGTCACCCTGAGGCGAGGGGCGTGATCACCCCAAGAAGGGGCGTGACCACGGATGAGGGGCGTGGCCACCCAAAAAGGGGCGTGATCAACCCATAAGGGGCGTGGCCATTCCCGAGGGAGGGGTGTGGCCATCCTGATAAGGGGCGTGGCCATCCTGATAAGGGGCGTGGCCACCCCGATAAGGGGCGTGGTCACCCCGATAAGGGGCGTGGCCAGCGTGAGGCGGGAGCGGCCGGGCGGGCTGTGAGGGGACGGCGCTGCCGGTGGAGAAATTGTTCCTGAGCTCCAAACCAAACCCTCCCTGCAGCAACCTGAGGCTGATCGCTCTGGTAATTTTGTTACGTGGAAGAAAAGACCGATTCCCCCGCCTTGTTTCCACCCTCCTGTCAGGGAGTTGTAGGGAGTGAAAATCCCCCCTGAGCCTCCTTTCCCCAGGCTGAGCCCCCTCAGCTCCTCCATGTGCTCCAGACCCTTCCCCAGCCCCATTCCCTTCTCTGGACTCGCTCCAGCCCCTCAGTGTATTTCTTCTTGGAGGTTTGGGTTGGCTCCCTGCCAAACCCTTGGCCACCCATATCCCACCCCCCCAAAAAAAGAAGAAAAAAATGTACAAAAAGAAAATT